>MU776990.1:390651-480647 GCA_026770625.1 Nicotiana glauca | reverse complement strand
GGGGGGGGGGGAGGGTCTTTTTTGGATGAAAAACTGCAGATAGGTCTAAGGGCCTAGGGTCCTCCTTGTTTTTTAGGTCTTAGGTTATTAAAAAAGGCTTTCTAGGTTAAGAGAGTATAGTTTTGGTCTTATTGGGCTTTAAAATTGGGCCAAAGACTACAAATAGACTACAAAATTCACTAAAATGGGATAAACCAACCCAAAACTAACTCTTCCTTCTAAAATTATATACAATTTAAAACATAAAAATATAAGACTAATCTTAATTACTTAAAATATACAGCATTATGTTGTGAGACTATTTTGGTATTTTTTCAAGATTATATAAAAAATACTAGTAAAATAGCCTAACTACAAAATATTAATGAAATAATTTTTGTTATTTTCATTTTTGTGATAAAATAAAGTAGAAGAGCCAAAGATAGTTCAGATAACTATATTAGACCTAAACTAAATATTTATATGCTAAAATATGTAAAATCTTGGGGAGGGTAAAAAAATACATGTCTTAAAAGTATATTCAGACAAAGAACGACTAGATAGGTTTTTTGACCCAACCCATATTTAGAAAGACCAAAAACTAAAAGTAGGAGAATGTGACTGAGCCCTAGTATCTGAGCTGCCTACATATCTTGGCTATAAAGGAATCAGGTCACGTGTAGTTCATAAGTAGGAATAATGGTGGAGTATACCGAAGTGGAGAGCCGATTGAGGTGTCGTTCCGTCGAGGTTCTGGTTCGTGCTCCTGTTATTACATCAAAATTAAAAAATGAAAAAGACTAACTAAGCCTGTAAAAAATGAGTTACAAGATTCCTATCTATAAGTCTTCTGAAGCTTGATCTTGAATCTTGAATGGTTCTTCATGAAGACTTTAGATTTGAACCTTGATGCATGCTAGCTGTAGGTGTTAATTCATTCTTCCACAGCTTCTTTGGATCAAACTCGGACGCACTGTGCTCTTGACTTCAGGCACGTATTGAGCAGTCCAAATCTTTCTCTGCTTCTGTATTTATGATTCACTTCTCTTTTTTTTCTTTTTCCTTTTTTTATTCTTTATTGAGACTACTTCTATTGGTCATCTCAGACTGTTGACTTGTATTCTTGCTGCGAGCTTCTACGACTTTTAATTTGAATTGAATTCTGAAATGACTTCCCTTGTTCTACAGGTGGGTGCCTGCTACTGACTTGAAACTTGAAATAATTTCGAATTGAATTCCCTTGTTCTCCAGGTGGGTGCCTGCAATCAAAACAACAAAACAAACAAAATTTTTGCCCCAGTTTGCACTCGGAAGATTTGTGAATTGTTAGCAAAATTGTAAACCACTATGCTATTGATGCAATTATGAGAGTAAACTAAAGACTCGACTATGATGTGCATCACCTATGATTAAAACTGACTCAAGATCAAGTTTCAGAAGACTTATAGATAGGAATCTGCAAGCCAAGGCTAACTACTGCATCTCTCCTATTTATGCTTTGTGTTTTGCTTTCTTCACTTCATTGGTTTGTTCTAATTCAGATTTCAGTCCTCAAACCAACATGTTTCTATTACTGTTACAATTCCTTGTATTTCTGACATGCTTGTATTTACTATTTTGTTGTTCCACATGTAATTAGGATCCTGAAATCCCTCTAAATGTTAAGTTATGCTTTACTTGTCAATGACCAGCATGTTTATGTATACTTAGTACATGTTTATTATGTGAACCCCATGATTGGTACATGTTATTAGTTATATGATGTTGATATGTTAATATAATCCAATACCCTACTGTCCCCCTGATCCTCTGAACCTGTAGGAGTTTCTGATTGTGTTCTCGTATATGCTCCTGCCTGCTACATGTTTGCCCTCCCATGCTCCATATTTGTCCCGAGTCCGGAACTAAAATATTATTATTTTGGACTCAAAAGACATAAATAAGTGTAAAAAAAATAACCATTATATATACAACGCCAGAAAACCTGGCGATGTATAATAACAGTAACGACACCGTTAATATACAACGCCAGGTTTTGTGGCGTTGAACTTGACACACTGATTCAACGCCAAAAAACCTGGCATTGTATCCTTTTCTCCAATTTTCAGGGGCCTTGGCCACTGCTCTTTCCCATGTGGGCCACGCTTTCATATTTGGGAGTTCACATTAGGATTTGTTCTTTTATGTACACCTTTTTTTCTATTAAAATAAATTAATTTATTTTCTTATTTCACATGAATCCCCTTTGTCATTGTTCTTTTTAATAATTTGTTCAACGAAATTTCAGATGCATTTGCAAGGACAAGTTTAAAACTCAAGTTAATCATGAGAATGATGCGCATAGTCATTTAATTTCTGACCCCAGGCACTCTCTCACGTAATTTCTAGAAGATTGAATCTTTTGTTTTTTGGTCTGCTCTTTTCACCTGAGATTAAAAACACTACCCACTGTTTGGAAGAGGAAAAATATGAGAAAATGATGAAGGTTTTTTTTTTTCATTCGAGTTAGATTTAGAATTCTATCACATTTCATCTAATTTAATATATTTAAATTTGTTTATTTATACATATTTACTGAGTTTTCTAACAAATATAGAGAATTTGCATTAAAACTATAAGTTCACATCTATATATTATTAAAAGAAGAGGATAAAGCCCTCTACTTAAGCCAAGTGGCAGCATAAAAAAAAGCCACATGGCATAATTAGTTACTATTTAGTTTTTTAGTTAATAATTAGTTATTAGTTATTATATTTGAATAATATATATATATATATATATATATATATATATATATATATATATATATATATTTATTGGCAGAAATGTTAGGCAGTAGTTTATTGGCAGAAATATCAGGAAGTGGTTTAGTTTTTGTGAGTGTTTCCAAAAAGTTTTGACCAAACATTTCATTTTGTAGAGGGTAATTTTTCATCCTCCGACATTTTTAGAAGTAATCACTCAAAGTTAATTTAAAGCAATAATGTGTAAAAGATAACTTCAACATGACTATGCGCATCATTCTCATGATTAACTTGAGTTTTAAACTTATCCTTGCAAATGCATCTGAAATCTCGTTGAACAAATTATTAAAAAGAACAATGACAAAGGGGATTCATGTGAAATGAGAAAACAAAATTAATTTATTTTAATAGAAAAAAAGGTGTACATAAAAGAACAAATCCTAATGTGAACTCCCAAATATGAAAGCGTGGCCCACATGGGAAAGAGCAGTGGCCAAAGCTCCTGAAAATTGGAGAAAAGGATACAACGCCAAGTTTTTTGGCGTTGAATCAGTGTGTCAGGTTCAACGCCACAAAACCTGGCGTTGTATATTAAGGGTGCCGTTACTGTTATTATACAACGCCAGGTTTTCCGGCATTGTATATATAATGGTTATTTTTTTTACACTTATTTGTGTTTTTTGAGTCCAAAATAACGATATTTTGGTTCTGGACTCTATTTGTCCCTCCAATCCCATTCCCTTGCTTTTGTTTGCTGGAGCATTCCTGGTCCTTGGTGTGATGTTGACTTTGTCTAGGCTTTGAGATTAGTATGCATGCTCCTTCAAATTTTTTTCCTCAGTTAAACTTTGTCATAAAACTATTCCAATTAAGTCTCTCTTTTCAAAATTGTTTCTTACTTACCCTTTTTCAAAACTGTTTTCTTACTTAAATCTTTTCAACACTATGTTAAGCATTCTCACTCTACTCTTAGACTACTAAGTTCTGCCCCTTTTGTGTGAGCCTTGACTTGGGACCCTTGAGCTCTGTCTGAACTTGGACACATGAAAGTTGGCATTTCTACATTGCACTTACTCTGTCTTAGCTATGAAATCTAGGTATGAGCACTGCCCAGGATCCCTTGAGGTCCTTAGGGAACTCTGATACACCCAGATATAATAAAGGCTATGGAACAATCTTGGCATTTGAGGTGATTGATTACATAACTCAGAGAGGAAGTCCTAATCAAGTGCTGAAAATCTGGGCCTATTTTCAGGCTCTCTATAGTGTAACATTTTTTTTCTTTTCTTTTCTACTTATGTAATTCATTTCAGTATTGGTCTATAAAAATTTGTTGTAAACAAGTGTTGGGGCTGGCTAGTAAAAAGGGGAGGGTTGTTATATATGCTATCAACGTTAATGGGTAGAAACCATTTCTTAGGTTTACATTTGCTATATGTGCATTATAATCCATGTGTAAGATCAACCCCTTCAAAGCATGTCATACATTAGATACCATGTTCTTATGTTACTGTTTTAGCATTTAATGTGACATCATTTTATCACTTAGAAATTCTGATTTAGGCTAAATAATAATATCAACATAAAACTGTTTCCCCTGCATGTCTTGAAATCATGTTGTAACTTTTTGGGCATTTAGAAATCATGCTTTAGGACCTGAAATCATTCTGCATCTTCATATGTGAATGTTAGATACCCTGTTTTAGGATATCTTTTACACTCACTCAGTCATACCTAGTTAAACTACTGATGCATGAAAATGACATTAAACAGTCTCATGTTTGATTATCCTGTTTGAGTAAAACTAGTCAGAATCCCTGCATGTCTTTGCAATATTTAGAACAACATGCTTTATGTGAAATAATTTCCAAACTTTTTTTAAATAATTCTGGTAAATGCTGCATGTTATTTTACGCTTAGGCAAGTCTTAGGTAATCAACTTTAATAAAAAACCAGAACTTTCTTTGGGATTAATGTTTGACTGTCAGCATGTTAGAATTTAATAGGCAAGCTTGCTTAGGACTCCATCTCTGAGTCATGTGATAAATCTGACTCTGCTGTTATCACTTAGATACCATGCTTAGGATCTAAATTTTGACATTAATTATGTATGAGGCATGCTGTCTATGTATACTGTGTGGAGGATTATTTGAGCCTTTCAGTTGTCGTCCATGCTTCCCTTAATTAAAGTCCTAATTGTTTATTATATGTCGTATTAATATTTTACCTTTAAACCTGAGGGTCTTCCTAAAACCCCTTTTATAGGATAGGAGTCCTAAACTCCTCCGGGACTGATAGGAAGGGACGTGTAACAACATGCAATAGTGGTCGAGACCAACCCTCACTTTAATTACCTTCATGGGGTGGGAAAGGGTAGATATGAATGTGATAACCGGTGCGTTAATACCACATGTAGCCCCTCTTTGAGAAGTGTCATACCGGGTATTGTATTGATGTGATCCACATTACAAACAAACCTAGGATACCCCTTTACATTCACAAATATGCTTAGAATGTAATTCTTTTCAAAATCTAGATTTTTCATTAGTTGTTTTCTTACACCTATGTACTTAAACTAAAATCCTCTACTATTTGAGCCACATTTCTTTATTTTCTAACTATACAAATTCACGAAAATTATTTGGCCGGGAACCACACTAGTGGATCCTGGGGGTGCCTAACACCTTCCCCTTAGGATAATTTCAAGCCCTTACCCTGTCTCTGGTTACCAAATGTAGTTATAAATGAACCCTATAAGTGCCCTAACGCACCTTAAATCATTAGGTGGCGATTCTTCGAAATGCAAAACCACTTTCCCAAAGGAAAGTGTTGTCCCAACCAAACTTCATAAACCCAATTTCACGAGAAAAAAGGGGGTGCGACAAATGTCACCTGCATCGACATGCTTTTGGATTGCTCTTTTCAGATTCCAAAATTTTTGTATGCTGTTCCCCGGGGCATTAGAACAATATGCGCACCTTTGAGAATAATCAAAATTCTTTGGAATGAGGTTCGGCATTTTTATCTGAATCGTCTTCAATATATCCAATTGCCTCAATCTATGGAACAGACTGGCATATGATTCTCCAATAAGCGTGAAAGACTTTTCTCTTTGTTGTTGTCTTCTCATTTTGAATTCGTGCCTTTGTTAGAACCTCTTTTGTGTAGGTGGTTGATATGATTGAGGAGGCAGGTATGACATTTGTGGAGGTGGTACAGCCCATTGCGGGTCTCGTGGGTGTGGAGCATATGGCAATGCATTATGGATAGGGTACTGGGCAGGTCATGTATGACTTTGGGAATTTTATGGAGGAAAGTAGCACTGAGAAGGATTATCTGGAGTACGAGGATATTCATGGGGTCGGTATTGAGGCTGAAAGCATTTAGCAGGAATGCCCACTGGATCTTGTCGTTGGCGGGGCTTAGTAACATCTTTTATGGTAATCGGAGAACAGACCCGAGCAGCTTGTTTGTTCCATTTGAGCCAGAACTCCCAAAAGCCTTCCTTGGGTTTTTTTCCATCTGAGATAGGGAGGAGTGGTCTGGGATAACGTCTACATTGTTCTGATAATGTCAAAACAAATCTCGAGCCAGGTCAGCCCATGTATGCCACTTACTAGCGTCTTGGCGGGTGTACCACATCAGAGCTGCCCCACTCAGATTCTGACTGAAATACGCCCTTAATAATTCATATTTCCCACAAATACTTCTCATTTGACTTAAATAACCACTCAGATAGGCTACTGGATGTACATGCCCATCATATAAATTAAGCTTTGGCATTTTAGACCCTTTCAGCTTTCTGGATATCACATCTTGCTTCACTTTCTTAGCAGGATTTGAAGTTTCACCTAGAGACTCAAAATGAGGAGCATAAGAGTATGGACCCGAAACCTTGAAAATTGGTCTTGGATCATAGTAATGGGCGTCGGGGATTTGGAACAAAGTCTCGTTAGACGATCGAGAAAAAATAGCTGGAGGAGGAGCTACAAGAGCATCAATGGCCAATGGAGTGGGATATAAGGTGGGTTTGGCAGGTAGAGTGTGAAAAGGTTGTGGGAAGATATCAGCAGTAGTGGGAATCTTGATTTGTGATGGTGGTGGGATAATTGCAAGTTGTTCAGTGTAGTTAGCGGGTAATGAAGGTGGAGAATGCCCCCTGATCCAAGACTGATACATTTCTTCCATATGCTGTTTCAACATTTGGATCTCCCCTTTCAATTCAGACTTTGAGTCCAAAAACTCCCTCGTCGGGTTAACAACTCATGTGTCCAAGTATTTGCTAGCCATGGCTAGCTTTCTCTTTGACCTTGTGTTGTATGGAAGAGTTACCAGTTTAAGAACCATAACCAACCACCCTTCTACTATAATGAGAGTAACAAAAAGGAACAAAATGGGGTCATCCTGTTAGCATTAGGGAATTTAACAATAAAAATATCACATTGCGTGCAATGCACCTAACAACAATTAATGGTTCTAGAATGACTTCGAGGGTCACACGGTCTCTTGGCATCATCCCAGTTTCGTTCATTTCAATCCTCTCTCTTTTTTTCTTTTTCTAGCACTTCTTGGCGTGCTTATTTTCCTTCCTGTTTTTGCTTTCTGACTATCGATCTTTTCTTTCCTCTCATTTCTCACATCCCATAATTTCATCTTCTTTTTTTTTTAAATTTTTAAAAAATGGTTTGATCGAATCCTATGTAGATTGCTTATGTATCATGACGCCGCATAAATCAGACTAAGAAAAGTTTTGGAAGATCGAGAATAAATGAAACAAACTAACGTTCTCTTTTTCTTTTCTTTTTTCATTTTTCTTAACCTTAATGACTACTCTGATGAGCAAAAAAGAAGAAAATCTCTTTTTTAGACTTAATATTCTATAATCTATTCTAAACTCAATCTTAAACAAGCATATTTTTTTTGAAATAGATACTCTATGAAAAATTATTAAGAAAAAACCCCTAGAAGAGAAAAATATTTTTTGATTCTTTTTTTAAGGAAGGAAATCTAAAAAATGAGCCAAAGAAAAATATTTAGAATTTTCACTTGATATTCTGAAGAAAGATTTTGAAACAATCAATGAAAAAGATAAAAAAATATTTTTGGATTTCAGTTTTGATTACCTAAGGGAGAAACTCTAAAGATAAACAAAAGATAAAACATATTTTTTTTTCAATATATAATGTTCTAAAGTTCTAGTGAAAATAAAAAGAATAAATTTTTTTATGAATATCCCGAAGAAGAAACTCAAAAGAAAATCTTTTTAGATTTTAGGAATTAATATTTTAAAGAAAATTTCTAAAGAGGTATTAAAAAAATTCTCTTTTTTTGAATGCCAGTCTTCTTTACTAAAAGAAATATAAAAGCAATTTTTGTTTTAACTTATAGATATTAACTTGCTAAGGAAAATCACCACAAAAGAATTTTTTATTTTATTTCTAGAATTGGTATTCTAAAGAAACTTCTAACCGGCATATAAAACGCAAAATCTCTTTTATTTTTTGGATTTTTGATTTATAACACATATTTTTTCCAATACAAAATAGAAAATATAATAATAAAAGAATCGACATTACTGTACAAAACTTGAAGGTAAAATACAACCTAAAAAGAAAAACAGACACAAAACATCAAAAGAAAAATCTCCTTAAGCAACTCTTGAATGAATGATCCTGACTGGATGGTCCTAGGGTGTCTATGATACTCAAACTCTGGTAAGTAAACCCACAACTGTATGAGAAAATTAAGACCAAATAAAGTTAAATATTTAGAATACTATGTGAGATAATAACATTTCCTATTGAACTCATGCAAGACATGAAATAGACATTTTTGCAAAATGGCTTATGTGGCCAAAAGGTGGCTTGAAGTGCAAGAATTGGCTAAGACACCCCGAACCAAGAACCTAAGACTTGCTAGGAAGACCGGACCCTATGTGTGTTGCCTACATATCCCCCCACCTCTTAGCGAGAGACGAGAATTCGGTTCGCATAGTTCGGGTAGATTGGATACGGGCGAGAATTAAAAAATAACTAATTTAGAGAAAATATATTTTTTGTCTCTTAATTAAATTCTCATTTTAAATATTTCCGAAATCTCTTATTTTATACGTTTAAACAATACATAGTAAATTCCATTGAATAATAATAAAATATTTGACGACTTTTAAAATTCTAAATAAACCCCTAGACATCCCAGAACCGGTGTCACGAGTGCATGAGCTATTTCTAGGAAGCAAAACAATGCAACAACCATCCAGAATACAAATTGGACAAGAAGAAAATACAATACACTAAAAGAGCCTATACTAGCCGCGGATCGCCTCGAGAAATGCAGCTCACTTTGACAACCCAAAGGGGTCATCACTTATTTCCTTACTCATTCTGTGCTTTTGAGGCCTTGAAAATCTTATTTGGGATTGCATGGATTTGCGTACGTAGTCTGGGCGCGTAGCCGGAAAGCTTAAATATGAATTCTGTGAGAAAAATGCTAAATTTTGATATTAAATTGAATAAATTTGACTTTGGTCAACATTTTGGGCAAACGGATCCGGAGTCGTGACTCAATGGTCCCGGAGGTTCCATAGGAAAATATTGGACTTTGGCGTATGCTCGGAATCGAATTTTGAGGTCCCAAGCTCGAAGAATGAATTTTTGTGTAAAATTATTTTTGGAAATAATTTAGGAAATTAAAAATAAAATTTGATTAAAAGACTGTGGTATCAGGCCCGTATTTTGGTTCTGGAGCTCGGTACAATTCTTCTATATGGTTTAAGCGCTTTTTGTGAAGTTTGATTGAAACGGACTTCGTTTGACGTGTTTTGGACTTAAAATGGAAAATTTGATGTTTTATTAAAATTCTGAAGAAATTATGAATTTTGAGGCATAATTCGATGTATATGATGTTATTTTGGCGATTTGATAGTACAAATAAGTCTGTAGGATATTTTTGAGGTTGTGTTTATGCTTGGTTTAGAGCCCCGAGGGCTTGGGTGAGTTTTGGATAGGCCACGGGTTGCATTTCTAGACATTGGAAAATTTTGGTATCTTTGATCTGCAGGTCTGCATTTGCGAAGCCAACATAAAAAATGCAAACTCGCAATTGCGTGCTGCTCATTGAAAATGCGAAGATCGGCCCTGGGCAGCTTGATCGCAAATGCGGCCTTTTCCTTCGCAAATGCGGAGGTCCAGCCTTCGCAAATGCGAGACCTTTTCTCGGAAATGAGATATCTTCCTATCTGGCCTGAGTTCGCAAATGCAAACATGTTTCTTGCATTTCCCATACCTGCAGGGTTCGCTATTGCGAACCCTGTTTCGCGAATCCCATATCTACAACCCAACAAATTTTATATTTAACCGATTTTGAACTTAATTTTTCACATTTTCTCAAACTCAAACACCCATAGGCGATTTTCCAAGAAATCTTTCTTCTCCAAATCAATTGTAAGTTAATTTCTACTCATTTCTTTCAATCATTAACATTGTTTAACATGTTTTCCTCTTAAAATCAATGATTTTCATTGGTAAAATTAGAGGTTTTGGGTAGAACCTAGGTTTTCTAAAAATTGGGGATTTGGACCTCAATTTGTGGTCCGATTTCAGAACAAATTACGTATTTGAGTTCGTGGGGGAATGGGTAACCAGGTTTTGGTTCGAACCACAGGTTTTGACCATGTGGGTCCGGGAGCGATTTTGGAATTTTTGGGAAAAACTTTGGGAAATTCATTTTATGCATTCAAAGTGATTCATTTAATGTGTATTAAAACAATTAAGTAATTTATGGCTAGATTCAAGTGGATATTGGAGGTGGAATCACGGGGTAAAGCCATAGCTGAGGATTGAGTTGAGTTCAAGGCATCGAGGTAAGTGTTTGGTTTAACCCTAGCTTGAGGGAATAGGAGTTGAGTCTTATTTGCTACTCGCTAAGTGTCGAGTACGATGTATAGGTAGGGTGACGAGAATCTATACAATGGTGTGTAGCATGACCGTGAGTCCTTAATTGCAAATAATTGGGATTTTGTTATATCTTCCATGCTTAATTGATGGCTTCTATGTGTTGTAAAGATATTGTGAAAGAAATTGTGACCTTTGAACTTCGTGGGGCATTGGCTCTAGTTGAAATACAATTGTGAAGGTATATTAGACAAGTAAATCTTTGGAGCATTGGCTCGATTGATAATGTGAACTATGAGATAAAAGAGAATGAAAGGTAAAGAGTTAAAGATTTGATCCCTTGCCGGGATGTCAAGATTATTGATGTTGTACCCTTGCCAGGTTTTTAATTGCTTGTTTATGTTCCTTTGCCGGGATTTCCCTTATTGCTATTTATTTCCTTGCCATTGTTTGTGTTTGTTGTTTGGGTGAGTAAGAGTGTTAAAGCACGAAGGGTGATACCGTGCATTGTTGCTTATGGTAAGGAAAGAGTGTAAAGCACAAAGGGTGATGTCGTGCATTGTTTGCTAATTACGAAAAGAGAGTGTTAAAGCACAAAAGGGTGATGCCGTGCCGCACGATGTACCATTCTGTGGTGATTCTATTGATATATTGGATGAATGAGAGTAAAAGCACGAATGAGGATGTCGTGCACATGTTTTTGCTTGGTGAGTATGAGAGTAAAAGCACGAAGGGTGATGTCGTGCACTTTTTGATTTTTTTTTCATTATATACTATTGAGTTGTGTTGTTTTCCTTTGCTACTGGATGACTCTTATTTGGAAGGTATTATACACCCCACAGCATGTTTCCCCTGCAATATTGTTTATCTATTTTGTATTTCGATTCAGCAATATATATATATATATATATATATGTATGAAATCGTACAGGTTTATGTGGTAGTCTGGTCTAGCCTCGCCACTACTTCACTGTGGTTAGGCTAGACACTAACTAGCATATGGAGTCGGTTGTGACGATACTATACTTTGTGCTATTTTGCACAAATCCATGTTTCGGGAAGTAGCAATAACAACATTAGTGTTGGATTAGGCCTTCAGTCCAGCGAGACCCGAGGTAGCCTTGCAGGCATCCGCAGGCCCGACATCTTCCTTACCCTCTCTTTTAGTCTGGTATCTCATTGTATTCGAGACAAGCAATTTATGTTTTCTTTTAGACATTTGTATTTAGTATTCTTAGCAGATCGTGAGTACAGTGACACCACTCTTGGGAGAGGATTTTGTTGAACTTTCCGCATTCCTATTCAGTTTTATATAATGTCAAGACTTTCGCTTATTATTTAACCTCATTCTTTTTATATTATTTCCAATAAATGTTAAAAAGGGATTATATTGTTAACAAAAAGTAATTAAATTTGGCTTGCCTAGCTTCTACGAGTAGGATCCATCACGACTCCCGAGGGTGGAAAATTCGCATCGTGACAAGTTGGTATCAGAGCTCTAGGTTACATAGGTCTCACAACTCACAGACAAGCTTAGTAGAGTCTGAGGGATCGGTACGAAGATGTCTGTATTTATCCCCCAGAGGCTACCGAGTTAGGAAAAGTTTCACATTTGTTCTTTCTTGTCGTGCGGTTCTGTTTCTCAATGCTAATTGAATTTCTATTCCGTTCTTTCGCAGATGGCGAGAACATGCGTTTCTTCATATTTCGATCAGTAGTTTGAGCCACAGGTAGCTCCCGCTAGAGGCAGAGGACAAGGTCGTGCTAGAGGCTGAGGTAGGGGCAGAGCTCAACCCCGAGCAACAGCACCAGTGGCGAAGCCTCAAGTCGACTTTGATAAGGAGGTTCTGGCCCCAGCCCCAACAGTTCTGGTGGGCCTATCTCAGGTCCTAGAAGGGTTTATTGCTACCCGAGTTCTTTAGGATTCTTTGGTCCGATTGGTGGGCTTCATGGAGAGTGTTACCCAAGCGGGTTTGCTTCTTGTAGCACCAGCTGTCTCACAGGCCGAAGGAGGGGCCCAAAATTCATGCTGCTCGTACTTCAAAGTAGGTAGCTCCTCAGGTTCAGACTCTAGTAGTTCATCCAGTTGGAGCAGCTCAGCTGGGTGTGGTAGCCCAGGCAGGTGATGGGGCAGCCATGTCTACCGATACAGTATGGAGATTAGATAGGTTCACCAAGCTCATCACTACTTCTTTCAGCGGTGCACCCACCGAGGATCCTCAAGATTATTTGAACAACTTCCACGTGGTTCTTCAGAATATGGGTATTGCTGAGTCCAATGGAGTTGATTTCGCTGCATTTCTCCTATCTAGATCCGCCAAGACTTGGTGGAGGGATTTCTGTTTAGCTAGACTAGTAGGGTCTCCAGCCTTGACATGGGATCAGTTTTCAGTGTTTTTTCTGAAGAAGTTTCTCCCTACGACACAACCTGAGGCCTATCGGAGGCAGTTCGAGCGTCTCCATCAGGGATCCATGTCAGTCACCCAGTATGAGACCAGGTTTATTGAGTTGACTCACAATGCTACTGTCATACTCCCCACTGAGAGGGAGAGAGTGAGACGGTTTATTGATGGTCTCATCCAGCCTATTCATCTCCGGATAGCTAGAGGGGCGGGGATTGATATTAGTTTTTAGGAGGAAGCCAATGTGGCCTGGAGGATCGAGATTCTATTGCCATAGGGGATGGTCATAGAGCAAACAAGAGACCCCGTCAGTCAGGCCGATTCAATGGTACCTCATCTAGAGGCAGAGATTTTTATGATTGGGGACAACCTTTTAGGCCTTTCTAGTCAGCCCTCCAGGTTTCTCAGGGTGCCCTAGGTGATCGTGGTTTTTATGGGTGTTATTCTAATCAGCAGCCATTCAGTACACCGCCAGCTCCTACCAGTGCGCTGCTGCTTCAGAGTTTTTGTGGTGGTCATTCAGGTCGACAAGGCCAGCGGACTCAACAGTCGAGGACTTGTTACACTTGTGGTGACACGGGTCATATTGCCAGATTTTGCCCTCGAGGACCAAGCAGTTCTTGGCACCAGGGTTCTCGTGCCATGGTTCAGGCACCAGCTACCTCACAGTCCGCCCAACCAACTAGAGGTGAGGGTAGAGGTGCTAGAGGTGGAGGTAAAGTTCATAGAGGTGGATCTCAGACTGCCAGAGGTGGAGACCAGCCAGCAGCGGGCCGTCCCAGAGAGGCAGATCAGAGTGGTGGGGCCAAGCCTCGATGTTATGCTCTTCAAGCTAGGCCCGAAGCAGAGGCTTCAGATGTGGTTATTACAGGTACGGTTCTAGTTTGTGATAGATATGCTTCAGTGTTGTTTGATCTAGGGTCTACATATTCGTATGTTTCATCCTATTTCGCCACATATTTGATCATGCCTAGTGATGCATTAGGTATTCCAGTTTATGTGTCTATGCCGGTGGGTGATTCCATCCTGGTCAATCGAGTCCATCGCTCTTATGTTGTGGTGATTGGGGGTCTGGAGACTCGTGCAGATTTGTTGCTTTTAGATATGGTCAACTTTGATATTATATTGGGGAGGGACTGGTTATCACCTTATCATGCTATCTTGGACTACCATGCCAAGACGGTGTCTTTAGCTTTACCAGGTATGCCTCGTTTAGAGTGGAAAGGGACTCCAGGTAGTTCTACCCGTAGTGTTATATCGTATGTGAAGGCTCGACGTATGGTCGAGAAGGGGTGTTTGGCTTATTTAGCTTATGTTTGGGATTCCAGTTCTGAGGTTCCCTCTATTGATTCTGTGCCTGTTGTTTGTGAGTTCTTTGATGTTTTTGCTTCAGACCTGCCGAGTATTCTACCCGACAGGGATATTGATTTCTACATTGATCTAGTTCCGGGCACTCAGCCCATTTCTATCCCTCCATATCATATGGCCCCGCCAGAGTTAAAGGAGTTAAAAGAACAGTTGCAAAATTTGCTTGAGAAGGGTTTCATTAGACCCAGTGTTATTTGTCAAGAAGAAGGATGGGTCAATGAGAATGTGTATTGATTACCAGCAATTAAACAAGGTAACGGTCAAGAATAAGTATTCACTACCGAGGATTAATGATTTGTTCAGGGTGCCAGTGTATTTTCGAAGATTGAATTGCGATCTGGTTACCATCAGTTGAGGATTAGGGAATTCGGTGTCCCTAAGATAGATTTTCACACTCGGTATTGACATTATGAGTTCTTGGTTATGTCATTCGGGTTGACAAATGCCCCAGCATCTTTAATGGACTTGATGAACCGAGTGTTCGGTCCTTATTTGGATTCATTCAGGATAGTGTTCTTTGATGATATATTGATATACTCCCGCAGCCAGGAGGAGCACGAACAACACCTTAGAGTGGTTCTTCAGACTCTGAGGGATAGTCAGTTATATGCTAAGTTCTCGAAGTGTGAATTTTGGTTGGGTTCAGTTGCATTTCTAGGCCATGTTGTATCAGTAGTGGGCATTCAGGTTGACCCAAAGAAGATAGAGGCAGTCAAGAACTGGCCTAGACCAGCATTAGCTACAGAGATTAAGAGTTTCTTGGGGTTGGCAGGCTACTACCGATGGTTCGTGGATGGATTTTCATCTATTGCAGCCCCGATGACAAGATTGACCCAGAAGGGTGCCCAATTAAGATGGTCGGATGAGTGTGAGGCGACCTTTCAGAAGTTCAAGACAGCTCTGACTACGGCACCGGTGTTGGTTTTGCCCATAGTTTCAGGGTCTTATACAGTCTATTGTGATATTTTCAGTACTGGTCTTGGTGCAATGTTGATGCAGGATGGCAAGGTTATTGCCTATGCTTCGAGGCAATTGAAGATTCATGAGAAGAACTATCGAGTGCATGATTTAGAGTTGGCAGCTATTGTTCACGCATTAAATATTTGGAGGCACTATTTGAATGGCGTGGCATGTGAGGTGTTCACTGATCACAAGAGTCTTCAGTATTTGTTCAAGCAAAAGGAGTTGAATTTGAGTTAGAGGAAATGGTTGGAGTTATTGAAGGATTATGATGTCACCATTCTTTACCATCCGGGGAAGGCCAATGTAGTGGCCCATGCTTTGAGTAGGAAGTCAGCCAGCATGGGTAGTCTTGCTTATATTCTGGTCAGTCAGAGGCCGCTTGCTTTGGATGTTCAGGATTTAGCTAATCAGTTCGTGAGACTGGATGGTTCTGAGCCCAGTCGTGTGTTAGCTTGCGCGATCGCTTGTTCTTCATTATTGGAGCATATCCGTGATCGGCAGTATGATGATCCCCATTTGTGTGTCCTTAGAGACACGATGCAGCAAGAAGGTGCGAAGTAGGTTACCTTAGATGCGGATGGAGTTTTGAGATTGCAGGGGTGAGTTTCTATGCCCAATGTGGATGGTCTTCGAGAGTTGATTTTGGAGGAGGCCCATAGTTCCAGGTACTCTATTCATCCGGGCGCCAGGAAGATATATCAAGATTTGCTGCAGCATTATTGGTGGCGTAGAATGAAGAAGGATATCGTAGCAAATATGGATTGTTGTTTGAATTGTCAGCAGGTTAAGTACGATCATCAGAGGCCTGGTGGTTTACTTCAGAGGATTGAGCTTCCCGAGTTGAAGTGGGAGAAAATTACTGTAGATTTTGTTACTGGACTTTTGCCGACTCGGAAGAATTTCGATGCAATTTGGGTTATTGTTGATAGGCTGACCAAGTTAGCACATTTCATTCCTGTGGCAGTCTCCTATTTTTCTGAGAGTTTCACAGAGATCTATATTTGGGAGATTGTTTGCCTTCATGGTTTGCCTGTGGCTATCATTTTGAATCGAGGTACGCAGTTTACCTTACGCTTCTGGTGAGCGGTGCAGTGAGAGTTGGGTACACGGGTTGAGTTGAGCATAACATTTCATCCCCAAACGGACGGGCAGTCCGAGTGGACTATTCAGATTTTGGAGGATATATTTCGAGCTTGTGTTATTGACTTTGGAGGTTCATGGTATCAGCTCTTGCCTTTAGTGGAGTTTTCCTACAACAATAGTTACCAGTTGATCATTCAAATGACTCCTTATGAGGTTTTATATAGTAGGCAGTGTCGGTCTCCGGTTGGATGATTTGAGCCGGGAGTGGCTTGGTTGTTGGGTACAAATTTGGTTCAGGAAGCCTTGGACAAGTCAAGATCATTCAGGATAGGCTTCGTTCAGCTCTGTCTAGGCAAAAGAGCTATGCAGATCGTAAGGTTCGAGATGTGGCATTTATGCTTGGTGAGTGGGTATTGCTCCGAGTGTCACCTATGAAGGGCGTGATGAGATTCGGAAAGAAGGGAAAGCTTAGCCCTAGGTTCATCGGTCCTTTTGAGATTCTTGATCAAGTAGGAGATATGGCTTATAGACTTGCATTGCCGCCTAGCTTATCAACCGTGCATCCAGTTTTTCATGTATCCATGCTTCGAAGGTATCACGGTGATCCAGCCTACGTGTTAGACTTTGGCATTGTCCAATTGGACAAGAATTTGTCTTATGAAGAGGAGCCGGTAGCTATTATAGACTGGCAGGTTCATCAGTTGAGATCGAAGAGTTTTCCTTCGGTTCGTGTTCATTGGAGAGGTCAGACCCCTGAGGCATCGACCTGGGACTCCGAGTCTGATATGCGGAGCCGTTATCCTCATCTTTTTCCCGACTCAGGTACTTCTTTCTTTTGTACGTTTGAGGATGAACGATTGTTTTAGAGGTGGAGAATGTGACGACCCAAAGGGGTTATCACTTGTTTCCTTGCTCATTTTGTTTTTCTGAGGCCTTGAAAACTTCATTTAGGGTTGCTTGGATTTGCGTGCAAAGTTCGGGCGCGTAGCAGGAAAGCTTAAATATGATCTCTATGAGAAAAATGCTAAATTTTGATATTAAATTGAATAAATTTGACTTTCGTCAACATTTTCGGTAAATCAACCCAAACTTGTGATTCAACGGTCCTGGAGGTTCCGTAGGAAAATATGGGACTTGGGCATATGCCTGGAATCGAATTTCGAGGTCCTAAGCCCGAGAAATGAATTTTTGTGTAAAATTATTTTCTGGAAATAATTAAGGAAATTGGAAATGAAATTTGATTAAAAGACTGTGGTATCAGGATCGTATTTTGTTTCCGGTGCCCGGTACAAGTCTTATATATGGTTTTAGTGCTTTCTGTGAAGTTTGGTTGAAAACGGACGTCGTTTGACATGTTTTGGATTTAAAATGGAAAATTTGAGGCATCGACCTGGGACTCCGAGTCTGATATGCGGAGCCGTTATCCTCATCTTTTTCCCGACTCAGGTACTTCTTTCTTTTGTCCGTTTGAGGATGAACGATTGTTTTAGAGGTGGAGAATGTGACGACCCAAAGGGGTTATCACTTGTTTCCTTGCTCATTTTGTTTTTCTGAGGCCTTGAAAACATCATTTAGGATTGCTTGGATTTGCGTGCAAAGTTCGGGTGCGTAGCAGGAAAGCTTAAATATGATCTCTATGAGAAAAATGCTAAATTTCGATATTAAATTGAATAAATTTGACTTTGGTCAACATTTTCGGTAAATCAACCCAAACTTGTGATTCAACGGTCCTGGAGGTTCCGTAGAAAAATATGGGACTTGGGCATATGCCTGGAATCACATTTCGAGGTCCTAAGCCCGAGAAATGAATTTTTGTGTAAAATTATTTTCTGGAAATAATTAAGGAAATTAGAAATGAAATTTGATTAAAAGACTGTGGTATCAGGATCGTATTTTGGTTCCGGTGCCCGGTACAAGTCTTATATATGGTTTTAGTGCTTTCTGTGAAGTTTGGTTGAAAACGGACGTCGTTTGACATGTTTTGGACTTAAAATGGAAAATTTGATGTTTTATGAAAATTTGGAAGAAATTATGAATTTTGAGGCTTAATTTGATGTATGTGATGTTATTTTGGCGATTTGATCGCACGGATAAGTCCGTAGGATATTTTTGAGGTTGTGTGTATGTTTGGTTTTGAGCCCTGAGGGTTCAGGTGAGTTTTGGATAGGCCACGGGTTGCATTTCTAGACTTTGGAAAAATATGGTATCTCTGATCTTCAGGCTTTGCATTTGCGAAGCAAGCATCGCAAATGCAAACTCGCAATTGTGAGCAGCTCATCGCAAATGCGAAGATGGGCCTTGGGTAGCTTGATAAAAAATGCGGCCTTTTCCTTCGCAAATACGGAGGTCCATCCTTCGCAAATGCGAGACCTTTTCTCGCAAATACGATATCTTCCTATCTGGTCTGACTTCGCAAATACAAACATGTTTCTCGCATTTCCCATACTTGGAGGGTTCGTAATTGCAAACGCTATTTTGCAAATCCCATATCCACAGCCAAGCATATTTTCTACTTAACCGATTTTGAACTTCATTTTTCACATTTTCTCAAACTCAAACACCCATGGGAGATTTTCCAAAAAATCTTTCTTCTCCAAGTCAATTGTAAGTTAATTTCTACTCATTTCTTTCAATCATTAACATCATTTAATATGTTTTCCACTTAAAATTAATGATTTTCATGGGTAAAATTGGGGGTTTTGGGTAGAACCTAGGTTTTTTAAAAATTGGTGATTTGGACCTCAATTTCAAAACAAATTACATATTTGAGTTCGTGGGGGAATGAGTAACCGGGTTATGGTTTGAACCTCAGGTTTTGACGACGTGGGCCCGGGGGCAATTTTGGAATTTTTGGGAAAAACTTTTGGAAATTCATTTTTATGCATTAAAATTGATTCATTTAATGTTTATTAAATCAATTAAGTAATTTGTGGCTAGATTCGAGCGGATTGGAGGTGGAATCACGGGGTAAAGCCATAGTCGAGGCTTGTGTTGCGTTCAAGGCATCGGGGTAAGTGTTTGGTTTTACCCTATCTTGAGGGAATATGAGTAGAGTCTTATTTGCTACTTGCTAAATGTTGAGTACTATGTATAGGTATGGATACGACTATCTATACATTTGTGTCTAGAATGACCGTGAGTCCTTAATTGCGAATATTTGGATTTTGTTATATTTTCCATGCTTAATTGATGGCTTCTATGTGTTGTAAAGATCTTGTGAAAGAAACTGTGACCTTAGAACTTCGTGGAGCGTTGTCTCGAGTTGAAATACAATTGTGAAGGTTTATGAGACAAGCAAATCTTTGGAGCATTGGCTTGAGTAATAATGTGAACTATGAGATGAAAGTGAACAAAAGGTAAAGAGTTAATGATTTGTTCCTTTGCCAAGACGTTGTTGATTATTGAATATTTTCCCTTGCCAGGACGTTGAGATTATTGATATTGTACCCTTGTCGGGTTTTTAATTACTTGTTTGTGTTCCCTTGCCGGGATTTCCACTATTGTTATTTATTTCCTTTCCATTGTTTGTGTTTGTTGTTTGGGTGTGGAAGAGTGTTAAAGCACGAAGGGTGATGCCTTGAATTGTTGTCTATGGTAAGGAAAGAGTGTAAAGCACGAAGGGTGATGTCGTACATTATTTGCTAATTATGAGAAAAGAGTGTTAAAGCACAAACGGTGATGACGTGCCGCACGATGTACCATTCTGTGCCGATTCTATTGATATATGTGAGGAATGAGAGTAAAAGCACGAAGGGTGATGTTGTGCACATGTTATTGCTTGGTGAGTATGAGAGTAAAAGCACGAAGGGTGATGTCCTGCACTTGTTGATTTCTGTTTCATTACTTACTATTGAGTTGTGTTGTTTTCTTTTGTTATTGGATGACTCTTATTTGGAAGTTATTATACTCCCCATAGCATGCTTCCCCTCCCATATTGTTTATCTATTTTGTATTTCGATTCCGCAATATATATATATATATATATATATATATATTTATATATGAAATTGCACAAGTTTATGTGGTAGTCTGTTCTGGTCTAGCCTCGTCACTACTTCGCCGGGGTTAGGCTAGACACTTACCAGCTCATGGGGTCGGTTGTGCTGATACTATACTCTTTGCTATTTTGCACAGATCTAGGTTTCGTGCAGCAACAACACTAGTGTGCGAATAGACCTTCAGTCCAGCGAGACCCGAGGTAGACTTGCAGGCGTCCGCAGGTCCGGCGTCTCCCTTACCCTCTCTTTTAGTCTATTATCTCATTGTACTCGAGACAAACAATTTTTGTTTTCTTTCAGATGTTTGTATTTAGTATTCTTAGCAATTCGTGAGTACAGTGACACCAGTCTTGGGTAGAGGATTTTTTTTAACTTTCCGCATTTCTATTCATTTTTATGTAATGTCAAGACTTCCGCTTATTATTTAACCTCATTCTTTTTATATTATTGCCAATAATTGCTAAAAAGTTATTATGTTGTTAAAGAAAAGTAATTAAATTGGCTTGCCTAGCTTCTACGAGTAGGCGCTATCACGACTCACGAGGGTAGAAAATCCGGGTCGTGACACTCACCTAGTCCCCGTATCATCTATGCTACTACGCCCAGTAGGCCACTAGAAGTACATGTGCTTGTGCAACAAAAATGCACAGCAAGTGTAGCATGACTATGAAAACAACATGTGCTCAGTAAGTATCCCGTCTAAGCTCGAATACGTATAGAGAAGAGGTCGACTTCGACACTTACTAGTGGTCCAATAATATTATCTCAATAATGTACTAAATCGTGGGTTTTTATAAACATGAATGTAATTCAATATAACGAAGCAAGTAAATAATTCTTTCTTTTATAGGAAAATTTCAAATTCCTTTTCGTCATTTATTCAAATATTCTCAAGCCGGGAAGAGGCAATAACAACTTCAATAAGTTCAAGGCAACAATACAAGCATGCGAAAATCATGCCGAGGACGTACGGCCCAATCCAGCAATATTTTGACTGTGCACTGCTAGAGGGTCGAATGGCGCCAAACATTGATGCATCTACTACCCCGCTCGCGAATCATACATGCGACATGGTCAAATATAAATAAACACAACAATCAGTCAATGAAGAATTCATTAGGAAACAATTATCCGATGAAAACCAATTTTTGTTTAATAAATTTAGAAAATGAATTTCAATCCTTTTAGAAATTCATTTACCAATTCGATAGGGTTTAAGCAATGCAACTTTCAATAAGATTACATATATTCCAAGTATATCATGCTTTTGGGTCCTAGGCTACCCGGATAATAACATAATAGTAGCTACGCACGGACTCTCGTCACCTCGGGCGTATGTAGCCCCCTCAAATAGGAGCACATAACCAATAAACTCACCTATGGAGACAATTCCCTCTTACAAGGTTAGAAAGGAGACTCACCTCACTCTGAAGACCCATAACCAGCAGTTCATGCCCTTCCGAAGATTTGAATCAATGCTAATTGCTCCAAAACTAGCCAATTATTATGCAAATCCATTAATATATTCTCAAGTGCTCATTATAATCCATTATATGAAAACCCCTAATCCGGATTGAAAAGTTGACAAAAACACCCTCGAGTCCACATGCCCTAATTTCAATTTTTTTGATGATAAAGTTTATCCACAAACTCACGAACTCAAATATATGATTTTCTCTTAATTACATGCCCAAAATCGTGGTAAAAATCCAAAATATAAATTTTTAGGTCTCCTACCCAAAACCCACAGTTTCTACCAAATTTTCATGCTCAAATCCGTATATAATCCAAGTACTAACTCAAAACTAGTAGAGTCCACTTACCTCATGTTTGGTGGTGAAAATTGCACCTCAAAGTTGCTCCAAAATCAACTCCAATGGAAGAAATGGGGTTGGAAATGAACCCAACCCCTGATTTAAAAGAACTCACTGCCTCCAGCATTTCCACACCTGCGGTCACTTGACCACTTCTACTGTTCCGCAGGTGCGGCCCCCTACCCCGTTCTACGATTTCTCACCAGGCTGCCCTTTCCGCTTATGCGCCTCAACCACCGCAGGTGCGTTCTCGCTTTTGCGGCTACAAGACCGCATATGCGGTCTCTTCACTTGTGGCCCGGCACCGCATTTGTGTCTCTCCTAGCCGCTTCTGCGGCTACATACCTATGGCGAAAACCTTGCAGGTGCGGTTACACCAGATATCAGCTGCTGAAGACCTTCTTCAAACTCCAAATTTGATTCGTTAACTATCCGGAATCCACCCAAGGCCCCCAGGACCCCTACCAATAATACCAACCAGTTCCAAAATACATTACGGACTTTATCGAAACCTCAAATCATATCAAACAACGCAAAAACCATGAATCGACTACCAAACCAAGCTTTATGAAGTTCAGAATTTCAAACTTCTACTTTCGATGTTTAAACCTGTCAAATTACGTCTGATTGACTTCAAATTTTGCACACAAGTCATATTCAACGTTACGGATCTACCAACTTTCAAAATCGAATTTCGATCCTGATATAAAAAGTCAAAGTCTCGGTCAAACTTCTCAAAAACCTTCAAATTTCTATCTTTAGCCAAATGACTTCAAAATGACCTAGAATCACCCTACAGAGCTACTCCCTGACTCGGAATCTCAAACAAACATCGATAACACTGAAATGCACTTTAACCCAAACTTATGAAACTTCTTCCAAAATGCTAACTTCTAATATATGTGCCAAAATACTCTCGGGTCATCCATAACCAGACCCGAATATATGCCTAAGTCCAAATTTATCATACGAACCTGTTGGAACCTTTGAATCTTGATTTCTAGATCATTTACTCAAAATACCGACCATAGCTAATTCTTTCAACTTAAAGCTTTCGAAATTAGAATTTTCTTTTCAAATCAACTTTGAACTTCCCGAAGTTCACTTCTGACCATGCGTGCTAGTCACAACACCTGAAATGAAGTTGTTCATAGCCTCAAACTGCGACACGCTAGAGCTCAAAATGACCAATCAGGTCATTACAAATTCAGCATAAGGTCATGTTATTCTAGGTTTAAACCTGGGGTTGTGTTCTAGACCTGGCTTACCGGAGTGGACAACTCGAGCCGAGGTGGGTGCAATGTACCGAGAGCACGAATGTCTACCCACCCTTATTGCTGACCCAGCCTCATTCTATTGGTATGACTTCTAACCGAAAAGAGTGGGCCACGCATATGTGCGCATCCTATTTTTAGAAAAATTAGAAGGGAGGCATAAGAAGACAGTTGAATACAGTTCAAATAATATTGAAGCAGCAAATAAATGACAATTAGCACATTAGTTCCACAAATGCAGTATAATCAACAAAAAATAAAGCCAAACATAGATTATATTGACAAACTCGAATTCTTGAACAATGAACCAGAAGTTCTGTGTTCTTGTTCCCCGGAAGAGTCGCCAGAGCTATCACACCTCCTTTTTCTACCCCAAAAGGGGTTATAAGGGAGTTTTTTCCAATTAAAGTGGCAATCAAAACGAGATTATTTATTATATTCAGGGTCGATTTATGGTGTCCCAAGTCACCGATTTAAAATCCCGAATTGAGGAAGTTTGACTCTTATTTATGGTCTACAAACACAAAAATCTGAGTAAGAGATTCTGCTAACCTGGGAGAATGTGTTAGGCATTCCCGGGTTCTTTGGTTTTAGCACAGTCACTTTAATCATACTCGACTTAATTAAATTGTCTAATTGCTTATTTTAGAACCTATGTGCATTTACCTCTTACCGCTTTTACCTATTTGATTATTAACTATAAAATTATCTTAAAACGAGTCACACGTACGTGTACTCCCTTTGTTTGGTGTGCCAAAAATCATGTCACGCGTAGGTATCCACAATCAATAACACTTTATTATTATTAAGAAATTTTGGCCGAAGTTGCATTACCCCAATTTTATTTTTAGAATCGTAATTATGTTAGGCGAACGTGTACACAATCCCGATGTCGATTAGTTGCGCCTAGAGCGAACTACGAATATTCATTTTAGAAACTGTAATCATATCATGCGAACATGTCCATAACCACGATAATAAATTCAAAATGCGCCTAAAGGTTCGCCTACCGAGGTATGGTCGGCCTAAAACATGCTTCTAGCGATCAAATTAGTAAAGGGACAAAAGTGTAGCAATCTATTGCGTTGGGCCTTAAATCTATTGAACTACCCCACAGCCTATTTATTTGCTCTTCCTAATCTAATTTTGTTGAACACTTGTTAGTTCATAAAATAGCAAGCAACTCAACATTTTTAGAGGTCTTGAACTAATTTCAAACAAAGAAAAGTAAACAAACCAAACTAGTAGACTAATTTATAGAACAATTAAAGCATATCCAACAAAATTAAACAAGAAAACTCTAAATCAAATCAACACCATAATCAACAGAGTACATCTAACATATAATGTACATATAATGAGACCTTTAACATACATTACAAAGCCCAAAACAAATTCAAATTTATTGGCCAAGATAATTCGAAGACAGGGAAATAAAGTCTCAATCAAGAGAAAGCAAAGAAAAAGTGAGTCAAAAATCTTGATGTGCTCTAAATCAAACCAACACCATAAGCAACATATTACATCTTACATATGAATACTTCAAATTTAAAAATAAATACCTGGTTGTACAAGAGTCACTGATATTGACATTTCGAATTCTCAAAGTCTTCAGTAGTTACACAGGCAAAAATAATGAAACCATGGCTACAATGGAATTCAAATCAGATAGTGGCTCGAACGGAACCTCAAATTGGTGACAAAATTAAAATACTAACCTCGAATCGACACCTCCGATTTGCTCTATTTCTATGTTCTGTTCGGGTATGTGGGGGTCACTATTTATGGCATATTTGGGAGGACTCTGGTAGTTACTGTGGTGTTCGTTTCTCAAATTAAGAAGATGAAGCAGTTAAGGGTGTGTTTTCGAAGAGGGAATGGTTGTCCTCCCATTGTATCTCTCTGTGTGTTTTTTCTGGTCTAGTGTGCAAAGAAGAATAAGGGAAAATGACTCATTTTTTTTGTTTTTCGTACATGTTAGCTTTTAGGTCTTCAGTTGTATGTCTCTAGGATGTTGAAGGTTTAGTTTGGTATATAGTAGAATAAGAAAAGGGTGGTTGGTTATCTGTAGGTTGAAGAAGAAGAACAACCAAAGGGGTGTCTCCTTTTTTTTTGCTCTGTGGCTGATTTTCAATTATCTTGGTCTATATGTAACAACCCGGCCAGTCATCTCATGAATTACCACTCTGTTTCCCCCATTTCTACTTTCTTATGCTTTGTTATCTATGTTTGGTGGTATCGGGTTGGTCGGATCGAGTCCGGAATAATTTTTTATAAGGTTTGAGACACTTAGTCTATTTTAAGAAGGTTTGAGTTGGAAAAGTCAACCGGATATTGATTTATGTGTTAGAGGGCTTGGATGTAGGTTCTGATGGTTTGGTTAGATTCGGGAGATGATTTATGACTTAGGAGTGTTATCACAATGGGTTTTGAAGGTCCGGAGTAGAATTAGGCTTGAATTGGCGAAGTATATATTTTGGCGAATTTCTGGTTAATAGGTGAGATTTTGATATAAGGGTCGGAATGGAATTCCGAGATTTGCAGTAGATTCGTTGTGTCATTTTGGATGTGTGTGTAAAATTTCAGTTCATTCGTACGTGGTTTGGTTGGGTTTTTGATCGAAAATATATTTTGGAAGATTTTAGAAACTTAGGCTTGAATTTGATGTGTTTTGGGTGATTTGATGTTGTTTGATGTGTTTTGATGATTGGAACAATTTTGAATAAGGTTTTAGGATGTGTTGGTTCCTTTGGTTGATGTCCTGGGGGTCTTGGGTGAGTTTTGGATGGTAAATTGGATCATTTTGTACCTTAAAAGATAGCAAAAAGTTGCAGGTTCAGTGTTGAAGAACTTTGCTCGCTGCGATCGTATAGGAGGATTTGAGGGTGTTGTTCAATTGTTGTATGTGTTTGTGTAGTGAGGCTTGCGATCACATAGTTTGGGGAGGTTGTTCATCGTGAACACGGATATTGGGTCGCGATCGCATAGTGTTTAATGGACTAGATAGAGATTGTTCAATGCGAATGCGCGAGTATGTCCGCGATCGCGTAGGATCAGCAACTCATGCATTGCGATTGCATGTGCTTGGAAAAGATCGCATAGGGTAAAACTGGGAGCTGAGATTTTTGTGTTTCGCGATCACGAACGTTTTTCCGCGATCGCATAGAAGGAAATGAGGCATGGGCAGAATGTTTTTAAAGTAGTCTTGTTCGCGAATGTGGGTCTTTTTTTACCCATAGCTGCTTAATTCGACATATTTTTGAAGGATATTTAAGAGGGATTCAAGGGGAATCGTTGGGAGGTAAGATTCTTGGACTACAAATTCGATTATATTGTGAAATCCACCTAAAAAATCATGGAATTTAAGCTAAAAATGGAAGAACTAGGGCTTGGAATTTTGGACTTTTGATTTATGATTTGGAGGACAATTTGGGGTCGTATTTGAGAACTTTTGATATGTATGAACTTGTGGTAAGATAAGAAGCCCGTTGATGTAAAAAATTTTGAGTTTCGAGAAGTGGCCCAGGGGCTCGAGTTTTGCTAAATTTGGAATTTTTTGTATTTTTCGATTGTTTCTGCTTGGGCCTTGTTCCCTTAGCATATTGTGATCTATTCATGCTGATTTTTGATAGATTCGATGCGCGTGGAGGCTGATTCGAGGGGCAAAAGGTGTCGTGAGCTAGAGATTTAAACGGTTCGAGGTGAGTAATAATTGTAACTGATGTTCTAAGGGTTTGAAACCCCGGATTGCACATCGTAGTGCTATATTAAGGTGAGGCACACACTTGGTGACGAGCGTGGGGTTGTGCTTTATTGGTGGTTGGGACTTGGTCCATCCCGATTAATTTATTTTACCGCATATTTGATTGAAAACTGTTTGCTATCATTATTATTTGGGCTGAATGCCATATTTGGGCCTAGTGTCAGCTATTTGAACCCTTCGGGGATATTTGTTGATGTTTTCTCACTGTTTTGACTTTATACTTGAACCACTACTAAAAAAACTAGGATTTAGCGACGGACAAAATTTGTAACTAAAAAGAAAAATCTGTCGCTAATCTCATTTAGCGACGGAATAGCGATGGATTAACAAAAGATTCTGCTAACAACGAGCATTTTAGCGACAGATTGGCGATGACGTTCGTAGCTAATTCCAATTTTTTTTGTAGTGAACTCAGTCATGTTATTTTCCACTATTTTCAAAACTCAGCCAAGTTTACTTGCTTTAACACTTAAAATGATATTTCAAATAATATTTTGGGATGGGCATCATGTTTTACTATTTCCACAGTGGCTTATGTGATTTTTTGACTGATTAAGGCCGAGGTCCTGTGCTTTTGAAGATATCTTTTGGGTCGGGCTAAACACTACAACTGCGGTACACTGATCCGATTATGAGGCCAATGGCCTAAGATATGTATGCCACGAGGTGGCTTGTTGATATTGATATGAGGTCGGGAGCATGTTATGATGCCACGAGGTGGCTTGATATTGCTTGGGCCGTAAGGGGCCCCTCCAGGAGTCTGCACAGCACCGTGAGTGCGGGTACCCATTGTGATGCGAGATATAGCCTGAGGGGCTGACATTGTTCTATATGATTGCTCGAGAGGCTGATATTGTTCCATGTGATTGCTCAAGGAGCTGGTACCATTCTGAGATATTGCCCGAGGGGCGGATTTGTTGACATTGTGCCCGAGGGGCGGATTTGTCGACATTGTGCCTGAGGGGCAAACCTTATGTGTTTATCTTTCATGTTTACCAGTCATTTACCTATTTACTTGTGTATTTGTGCATGAGGGGAGGATCTCTGTGCTTATCTGCACTAGTTCTTCTGCATTCATTTGCGTAACTGTTGGAAAATGCATTTTCAAAGAAGTTTAAACTGAGCTAGGATATTTTAAAGGGATTTAACAACTTTATTTCTTTCATACTGGTTTTTGAACTGCTTCTATACAGGTTGTGGATGCACTTTTCGTGATGTCTTATTAGTTGGTCTTTATTTATGATTATTACTCTCTGAGTCAGAGAACTCACTTTACTCCCTGCACCATGTGTGCATATTCAGATATTTTCCGAGCTTGGTGGCAGTTTCATTAAAGTTAGCAAGGTAGTCTCCTGGTGATCGCTGCTTTTCTTTCTTTCGTTGTATTCCTCCTTATGTATGCTTCTGAGTTTTCTGTCCATTTTGGTCTTGTTATGACTAGACAATTGTAGTAGATGCTCATGAGTAGTGATACCCCAATGTCGAGCTGTGTTGGGTTGTTATTCCGCATATTTGTATTTTTGACTACCTAAAGGTTGGATTATTCATCCTTTTAAATGAATGATTGATTTATTAAGCTATTAGAACTGAATTGAGTAAGCGTCGGCTAGCCTTGTCTTCATGTGAGGTGCCGTCACGACCGGGTCTGAGTTTAGGGTTGTGACAAGTTGGTTTCAGAGCCTAGGTTACATTGGTCTCACGAGTCATGAGCAAGTTTAGTAAAGTTTCGCGGATCGGTACAGAGACGTCTGTATTTATCCTCAAGAGGCCGCAGAACCTTTAGGAAAAACTTCACCTTCATGAACTCTTGTCGTGCATAGTTGATTCAGCAAATAAAACTCTTTGAATTATTTCCACGTGTTCGTATGCGCGCGTGAGGGCTCAGTATAAGATGTGTAAAGATGGCTTGTGATTCCTCGATCAAGGGGCAAGATATGTTCTTTGTGTGTTGATGCTGTTTGCCTACAGCTTGAGCACTGAGGTGCTGATTGTGTTAGCAAGTGCTTCTAAATTTATATGTTCGGTATTTTTCCCTATTAGTGGATGTGACAGCTGGATGACTATGTAATAAGAGTATTAGTGTTGCGAGATGTATTCGTACGATTTGGAAGTGACGAGAAAGGTTTGCTAGAGGATAGAAGAACTATTAGGTGCTTGCTTTTCATCTTGATTCAAGTTATAGCCCCGAGTTATGGGCGTGTGAAGGATCTTTTCATGTCTCCTCGTTGGGAGTGGAGTGGATTTCATGTTGCGGTATGAGTTCAGACTCGTGAATACTAAGTGACTGCATAATGGTTATAATAGTGAAAGGTATACATAAATGTTAAGGCGAAGCAGGTGGGTTATCTCTTGTGAAGTGTTCTGGAGTTGTGTGATCTTTATGTTGTCTGTTAGAAGATCACATTTAATTTGGGTTGCTTAAGAGAGTGGGTTTAATTGCTACGAGAGTAAATGCGAGATTTGCCGAAGATATAAAGTCCCAAATGGTCTGTGTTCCATGAGCTTATGAAGGATTGAGCTAATCTCACTATGGTATTATTGCAGCAATAAAGTATATGCATTATGAGTTATGGTGCATTTTTTGATCTATGGCTTTGAGCCAAGTGGGGGAGTCCGCTATAAAATAGCTAATTGCACAGTTATGTGCTCTAATGGTTCCAGTTCGAGGCGTATTTGTTAATCAGTCATGGCTCGAGTAAAGAAAATTTCAATAAAGGTTATGTTAGATTTATGGGTGTATGAGAATCAGGGAATTACTTGAGTTGTGGTTGGTAAGGAATGCTCGGTGCATAGGGCAGGAAGTTTCTTGGTTATATTGGAATGAAATCACGTCTTTCAGTGTTAGAGTGCTAATGAAGCATAGGTTGTTCGGTTCAGTTAATCAATCTAACTACGGTTTGAGTAAAGTGAATGACTTTAAATAATAATCCTATTGTGTTAAAAATTTTACATGTAACAATTGAATATCTTCAAGCTGTAAATGTTTTTAGAAACTGAGTATTCATTGGAACATGTCAAGACTCGTGGTATATTCTATATTAATTATGGGATTCTATATACCAGTATTAGAAAAATAATGCCTTCATATTCGCAGGAAGTCTTTTCAGGGTAGGTATTCTGAATGTGGTGCTTTGGGAGCATTTGAAAGATAATTCAGCGGGTTGTGAACCTTAGACTGTGTGGTATTATGCTTGAGCCTCGTGTGGTGAGTCAAGGTTGAGTAATTGCGATGTTGTAGCAAGGAAGTGTATCGAGTCAAAGGTAAATTAGAAGGGAGCTCGGATTGATAGCAGGACAGATCGGTATAGTAAGGATATGCTTAGTTCCTTGGGTGCTTACGAGGTAATAAGTTTCTACAGGTATTTTGCAGCAATGCTCTTGGGTTTTAGTGGCCTGTGTAAGTTGGTTGTGTTAGGATGATTCACTCCTGACAAGCTTGTTTGGGCAAAGGTGAGTTGGATAGTTCTTGTTGCTTTTTACCGTGGCTAGAGATGTATATTTTATGCTAGCATGAGGAACAAGGAATGTGTAGTGATTTTATTCTGAATGGGATCAATGGAAAGTTCTTGGTTGGTTGAGTACATAGTTGCTTGTGGCTTGGAAGGGATATGATATTCTCATGTTATTTTAGGATGGAATGGTATATGCGGTATGTGTGGAGGATCGAGATTTGCGTGTGTAAGGTCACTGTACAGTTATGAACGGAAGGTCATAAAATTCTTAGGCAGCACGGGCAGTTCAAAATAATTAGAGAAATAGGCTTTAGAGGATTTAGGAAATGATTTTCAGATGATTAAGAAAAGGCAATGTGAATAAGTTGATGGTACTTCATTAGTATTGCGGCACTTTCTTGTTGGATCGACTGCTAATATTCGAATTTGCTTGAGGCACAGAAGGATTATAAGGGTATCTATCATGGAAATGATTGGGTATTAGAGGTGTGTTGTGTACTCGGACGGTGGAATTGTAATTAGATATGGTGATTCGTGAGCTATATTGAGTTGGAGACGGGGAGTAATCCTATTCAGTCTATGTTGTGGTTGTGGGTTATGTGTATCGGCACTGTTTAGTGACTATCGGGGTTTGGAGACCCAAGCGTATCTTTCGTTCTTGGTATGTTAGATTTTGGATGTGATATTGGGTTTAGACCGGTTGTGTTATTCTGGACTATTGTGCTAAGGCGGCACTGTTGGCTATGCCGGGAATGCCACAGATTGAGTGGCGAGGTTCTACGGATCATGTTCTTGGTAGAGTGATTTCATATTTTGAAGACCAGCAGACGGCTGGAGAGGATTACCTCTCTTATTTGGGCTTTCAATGATAGATGTCAGTGCAGAGGCTTCTACCATTGATTAATTTTGGTAGTGAGGGAATTTTCGGATGTGCTTCTTTTTGCCGGGCATGTTGCTGGGCAAGGTTGTTGATTTCGATATTGATTTGATGCCGAGCAGCATATTGTATGGCTCCAACAAGGTTAAAGGAATTGAAGAAGTAGATTAACAATTTCCTTGATAAGGGGTCCGTTGGCAGGCCAATGTGGATGTGTGTTCTAACTTTAGTCGGCTTGGTCGGCCCCGAATTATATTGTTGAGGGATGTGTTGATTCGACTGTTAGTTAGCTTATTAGTAATCTGGGGAGATATATGAGTTACCTTTCCATGTTGTGAGGCGTAAGGATTTGTTAGTTATCGGCACATGTAGTGTGATGTTATTGGGGTCTCTCAGTAGAGCTCAAGCGGGAGGAATGTTGGATATTGCTCGATGGATGGGGTATTAGTTATGTCCTTTTGGGTTGGGTAGTGTTATGTATTTGCTTAATTGTGGTTATGATGATTTGCTTTGGTTCCAGACATCAAAATTGTGCATGGTTGTTGATTTCGAGCATAGTGACTTGAGGTGTTTCATGTAGAGCAGTGTTTGGTTAGGATCACGCATTTGAAGTGAAGCTATGTGGAGATATGACCTTGCGGGTTAGATTCATATGTTCTATTTATATGATGTGAGACAGGTTTTCAGCCTTGTGTTGTGGCGGTACTAGTGAACTTGAGGTACAACTCTTTCATTGACTCATTTTCATGATTTGGGTATGTTTGGACCGTTGCTTGTATGTTCGGACCGTTGCTTGTTAGTGCGTGTATTGTGCAAGTTTTGGCTTTGGTCTGTATTGAGGTGTCATGTCACCATAGTAGTTGTGTGGATTAGATGAGATCGTTGGGATCTTTAATGAATACATCGAATTCAATTTAGCATGTTGGAAGGATAACCATTGAGGTTCAACTCATAAATTTGCTATGGTCCTTGCCAAAGGAGAAGTGGCTTCATGAATAGTTAATCTAAGAAATGGTTACGATTTATTTCATGTTTCATTTATCATTGGTAGTATATGAAAGGGGTGTAATGAGACTTTAGTTGATAAGAGGTTTTATATAGGTATTCGGTTGTGATGTGCAACCGCTGTGATTAGAAGTTATCGCTGCAAGCATTTGAGTTATGTGGTACATCATGTAACTACACTTGAGGTTGTAGGTATTGGTTATTACAGCTTGTTCGGGCTTATTCACAGTATAAATGCGAGATTCTGATCTTATTGATGATCTTAGAAGTGGAAATGTGGTTATATGGTTTATGGGCTAGATTGCATGGTGAAATTTCAGTTACAATATGTTATCGGACGTATGAGATAGGGTGACATGGGATCACCCTAGGGTATATGCCTAGTAAGGTTATTCAGTGATTGGTTGTCTTTTGGAACAACTCTGGTCATGTTCGAGGACGAACGTTTGTTTATATTGGGGAGGATGTGACGACTCGGTGAGTTATCTCATGAATTACCACTCTATTCCCCCCATTTCTACTTCTTTATGCTTCGTTATCCGTGTTTGGTGGTATCAGGTTAGTGAGATCGAGTCCGGAATGATTTTTGATAAGGTTTGAGACACTTAGTCTCTTTTAAGAAGGTTTGAGTTGGAAAAGTCAACCGGATATTGATTTATGTGTTAGAGGGATCAGATGTAGGTTTTGATGGTTCAGTAAGCTACGGGATGTGATTTATGACTTAGGAGTGTGATCACAATGGCTTTTAGAGGTCCGGGGTAGAATTAGGCTTGAATTGGCAAAGTTGATATTTTGGCGATTTCCGGTTGATGGGTGAGATTTTTATATAAGGGTCAAAATGGAATTCCGAGACTTTCAGTAGCTTTGTTGTGTCATTTGGGATGTGTGTGTAAAATTTCAGGTCATTCGGACGTGGTTTGGTTGGGGTTTTGATCAAAAATGTATTTCGGAGGATTTTAGAAACTTAGGCTTGAATCCGATGTGTTTTGGGTGATTTGACATTGTTTGAGGTGTTTTTATGATTGGAACAAGTTTGAATAAGGTTTTAGGATATGTTGGCGCCTTTTGTTATGGTCCCGGAGGCCTTAGGTGAGTTTCGGATGGCCAATCGGACCACTTTGTGCCTTAAAACATAGAAGAAAGTTACAGGTTCAGTGTTGTAGAGCTTTGCTCTCTGCGATCGCATAGGAGGATTTGAGGGAGTTGTTCAGTTGTTCTATGCGTTCGTGGAGTGAGGCTTGCGATTGCATAGTTTGGGGAGTTTGTTCATCGCGAACGCAGATAATGGGTCGCGATGGCATAGTGTTAAATGGACTTGGGGGTTTGGATGAAGATTTATCAACGCGAACGCGGGAGTATGTCCGCAATTGCGTAGGGTTAGGAACTCATGCATTGCGATCGCCGGTGTTTAGATGCAACCGCATAGGGTAAAATTAGGAGCTGAGATTTTTGTGCTTTATGGTCGCGAAGGTTCTTCCTCGATCGCACAGAAGGAAATGAGGCTTGGGCAGAATGTTTTTAAAGTCGTCTTTTTCGCGAATGTGGGTCTATTTTCACCTATAGCTGCTCATTTTTAGAGATTTTTGAAAGAGATTGAAGAGGGATTCAAGGGGAATCATTGGGAGGTAAGATTCTTGGACTAAAAACTCAATTATATTGTGAAATCCACCTAGAAAATCATGGAATTTAAGCTAAAAATAGAAGAACTAGGGCTGGGAATTTTGGACTTTTGATTGCGGATTTGGAGGACCATTTGGGGTTAGATTTGAGAACTTTTGATATGTATGAACGGGTGTTGATATAAGAAACCCGTTGATGCAAAAATTGAGTTTCAAGAAGTGGGGCCGGGGCTCGGGTTTTTTTTGCTAATTTTGGGATTTTTGGTATTTTTTGATTGTTTTGCTTGGGCCTTGTTCCCTTAGCATATTGTGACGTATTCATTCTGTATTTAGATAGATTCGACATGCGTAGAGGCCTATTCGAGAGGCAAAGGCATCGCGAGCTAGACATTTGGCCGGTTCGAGGTGAGTAATGATTGTAACTGATGTTCTGAAGGTTTGAAACCCCGGATTACACATCGTAGTGCTATATTAAGGTGAGGCACACGCTTAATGATGAGCGTGGGGTAGTGCACTATTGGGGATTGAGATTTGGTCTGTCCCGATTGATGATTTTACGGTGTATTTGATTTAAAACTATTTGCCATCATCATTATTTGGACTGAATGCCATATTTGGGCCCAGTGTCAGCTATTTGAACCCTTTAGGGATTTTTGTTGATGTTTCCTTATTGTGTTGACTTTATACTTGAACTCAGTCATGTTATTTTCCACTGTTTTCAAAACCCAGCCAAGTTTACATACGTTAACACTTGAAATGATATTTCAAATAATATTTTGGGCTGAGCATCATGTTTTACTATTGCCTGAGTGGCTTATGTGATTTTTTTGACTGAGTAAGGCTGAGAGCCAGTGTTATGAGGATATCTTTTGTGTCGGTATGCACGCCACATCAGTGATACACTGATTTGATTATGAGGCCGAAGGCCTGAGATATGTACGCCACGAGGTGTCTTGTTGATTTTGAGATGAGGCTTGGACCCTGTTATGATGCCACGAGGTTGCTTAATATTGCACGTTGGTCGTAAAGGGCCCCTCCAAGAGTCTGCACACCCCCAGTGACTGCGGGTACCAATTGTGATGTGAGATATATCCCAAGGGGCTGGTATTGTTCTATGTGATTGCCCGAGGGGCTGATATTGTTCCATGTGACTGTCCAAGGGGCCGGTACCGTTCTGAGATATTGCCTGAGCAGCGGATTTGTTGACATTGTGCCCGAGGGGCAAAACTTATGTGTTTATCTTTCATGTTTAGTAGTCATTTACCTGTTTAATTGTGTATTTGTGCCCAAAGGGTAGATCTCTGTGCTTACCTGCGCTAGTTGTTTTGCATTCATTTGCATAACTGTTGAAAAAGGCATTTTCAAAGAATTTTAAACTAAGCTCAGATGTTTTAAAGAGATTTCACAGCTTCATTGCTTTCTAACTGGTTTTTGAACTGCTTCTATACAGCATGTTGATGCACTTTTAGTAATTTCTTATCACTTAGTCTTTATTTATGATTATTACTCACTGAGTTGGAACAATCACTTTACTCTCTGCACCTTGTGTTCAGATTTAGGTATTTTCTGAGCTTGGAGGCAATTTCATTAAAGTTAACAAGGTAGTCGCCTAGCGATCGCGGCTTTGCTTTATTCGGTTGTATTCCTCCTTATGTATTCTTGTGATTTTTCTGACCATTTTTGTCTTTTTTTGACTAGACAATTGTAGTAGATGCTCATAACCAATGACACCATGATGCCGAGCTGTGTTGGGTTGTTATTCCGCATATTTGTATTGTTGACTGCTTAAAGGTTGGATTATTTATCCTTATAAATGACTTATAGATTTATTAAGCTATTTGAACTAAATTGGGTAAACGTCAGCTGGCCTTATCTTCACGAGAGGCGCCATCACGACAGGGTGCAGGTTTAGGGTCGTGACACTAGGGTGTGTGGTGGGGGAAGAAGATGAAGGTAGGGGTCTTCGATGGGTGTCTCCTCAGGAAGATGAAGTTTTGCTCTTTTTTTGATGAAAACGGTGGATAGGTGGTTCCTCCTTTTTTTTAGTTCTTAGGTTATTAGGAAAGGTTTTCTAGGTTAAGAGAGTATGAGTTTGGTCTTATCGGGCCTTAAAATTGGGCCAAAGACTAAAAATGGACTACAAAAATTCATTAAAATGGGATAAACCAACCCAAAACTAACTCTTCTTTCTAAAATTATATACAATTTATAACGTAAAAATATAAGATAATCTTAATTAATTAAAATAAACAATATAATGTGTGAGACTATTTTTGTATTTTTTTCAAGATTATATAAAAATAAAAATCTTAATAAAATAGTATGACTACAAAACATTAATGAAACTATTTTTGTCATTTTTATTTTTGTGATAACATAAAGTAAAAGAGTCAAAGCTAGTTGAAATAACCATATTAGACCTAAACTAAATATTTATATACTAAAATATGTAAAATCTTGGGGAGGGTAAAAAATCATATGTCTACAAATGATACAAAAGATAACCTCGGTAAAATAAGCTGTAATTTGCTTCATTAATATAAAAAACTCATATACTTTCAGTATATTATACTGCAATTATATTTTTAGCAATGTTATTCATTATATCTAATTATTTGTATTCATTAAATACATGATGTATACAAATTTCTTGCTTATCGATTTCTATTGTAAATGGATAGCAGATTACAAATACTTAGATCATAAAATGAAGCTTCTCCTTATAAATGATGGGACTTCATTTGAAGAATTCATGAGTAAAATTTTTCAAGTTATGGGGTTCGACAACAACAAGTTTGAAGCAAAAGTATGGCTTAATAACAATCTAGGTACTGACAAGGGAATATAATTGACAAAAGATGAAGATCTTACCTCGTGTATGATGCTTTTGAAAAACGATCCACACTATAAAGGTTCCAAATTTGCTGTTGTACTACCATATCATCAACCAGAAGGTAATGCAATAATAGAGATTTACATTCAACAATGTTTCGAAAGAGAAACTGATGGTGATATCTCAAATACAAGAAGATCAAGAGATGGCAATTTTTGACATTACAATGGAAAATGAAATTGTAATTCCTGTAAAAAATCAACATATTGAATCACTAGACACTATAGAAGGAAGAAAAAGGAAAGCAAAAGGAAAGGAAAAAGAATCCCCATCAATAACACTAAAGGAAAATGCATCATTGGATGATGTAATACTGGGGTAAATTTTTCAAGACTAAAATGCTATGATTAGATATTTTTGCTTAGAAGCTATAAAGGAGCACTTTGAGTTCGATGATGACAGGTAAAGTAACACGAGATACTTTTTGGTATGTACTGATGAAAAGTGTGGTTAGACTGTTCGAGGGTCAAGAATTAAGGAATCAACACTTTTTAAAATAGTCAAATTTCTGAGAACACATGAATGCTCGGTTAATATCAGAAAGTCACATCAAACACAAGCAACTTCAAATGTGATTAGAGATTATATGATTGACAACTTAAGGGACATATCTACTGAATTAAAGCCTAAGTTTGTCATTTTAGAAATGATAAGATCATATGGAATATATGTTGGTTATGGAAAAGCATGGCATGATATTCAAAAAGGGATATCTTTATTAAGAGGAACAACTGAACAAAATTATGAGCAACTGCCATCATATTCGTATATGATTAAACAAAAAAATCCAGGATCATATACTAATATTCAGAGAGATATAGAAAATAGGTAAATTTCTTAAGTTTGATTATAATATGTTGGCCTTCATATTTATATATAGTGTAGTATTTGATACGAGAAATCTTTCTTCTGAGTGTGGTTTTTGCTTATGTTTTTTGTTTATTGAACTTAGTCATGAATTTTATCCAGTATATTATGTTGAAGTTTAACATGTGAATATTTGTCTTCCAGTATGTTATACTGGATGATTATTATATTATAAATGAGTTTTGTTTGATTTTAGTATATTTTACGGGAAGTCTGTCGTGTGTAAGCTTTTTCTCCAGTATGTTATACTGGATGAGTTCTGTTTAACCTAGAACTTTGTTTTATTTGTTATTACTTTTATTGAGTGATTATTTGTCTTTTTTTTTATTATGCTCTTTGATCCAGTATATAATTCTTGAGTTTTGTTTAATTTAGTATATTTTAATGGAAGTCTGTCGTCTTTAAGCTTGTTGTCCAGTATGTTATTAGGGTTAATCTTTCAAGTATTTTTTTCCGTCAAGTGCATTATATATTTATCCGTTTCCTGTTAAACTTGAAATCCAGAACAATGAGCTAGACTTCATATTTAAATTTGATGTAGTATATTATATGGAAAATCTGTCTTCTGAAGGCTTGTTTCCCAAATTTTTATACTGTGTAGTTTTTTATTATGTTTTTTGTTTATAGAGTTTAGTAAAATATTGTCTACTATATTATACTGAAAATCTATTCTCTAAATGTTTGTCTTCCAGTATGTTATACTGGTTGATTATTATAATATAGTTGAGTTTTGTTTGATTCCAGTATATTTTACAGGAAGTCTGGCATGTGTAATCCAGTTGTCCAGTAAAGTTTACTGGATTTGTGCTTTTTGATTATGTTTTTTGTTTAAAGAGTTTAGTAGTAAACTTTAGTCAGGTATAAAATACTGAAAGTCTGCCCTCTGAATGTTCGTTTTCTAGTATGTTATACTGGATTATTAGTATAATCCATTAATATCCTTTAGTATTCAACTTGTCATATTATAAAACTGAATGATATTTACTTTTCAATGTAATAGGTTTGTTTACATGTTTTTTTTATCTATAGGGAGTTTCAATTTCTGGGTGGAAGTATTGTAGACCACTTATTGTGGTTGATGGATCATTTCTAAAAAAGAAATATAGATGTCACGATCCAATTCTATTGCAGGCCGAGATGACGCCCAACACAGTTGTCAGGCAAGCCAACCCAAAAATATTAGTGAGTTCTCGTTTTACTTTACCAAAACAATTCCAGTATTTTTCTTAATTTGAAATTTAAAAAGTGATAATTAGTAACGTAAAATAACAATTATACAACCCAAAAAAATATTCTACCAATGTGTATGCCAAGACCTGGTGTCACAAACATATAGCCATCGAGTAGAATATGCAAAATAATAAATCTATCCTACTATCTGAAATAGAATAGACAGTCAAAACAAAGAGAAACTCCATCATGCTGCTGAACTGTCCAGGAAGGGAGTAGTTCACCATGGAAATCTCGCCATACTACCAAGAATGCGCACCCGACTGGTAGACAAATATACTTGCCTCATATCATGTACAATTAAGTATATAAGCATAGTACGAGTGCATAAATAATATATACCCTGTAAGTATCCCGTCTTATCTCGAAGAAGTAGTGACGAGAGGTCGACTTGATACTTTCTAGGGTTAACTGATATAAGAAAGTGTTATGTTAAGCATGGATGTCACAAATAAATAACAATTTATAGTAAGAAGTGATATGTTATTTTCTAGATAATATAAATAATAGTCATTTAGATTTCGGGGCATTTAACACAGTTCATGTCAAAGAAAATACCGAGCATGATGCATGGGCAAATAGTGACGAGGTCGTACGGCGCGGTCCAAAATTAAAATAAAGTGTGCACTGCCGGAAGGTTGAACAGGGCAAACCATAGATGCATCTATTACCCTACTCATGAATCATACATGCGACGCGGTCAAATATAATGCACCACAACAAACAGTTAGACATGAATATATCAGGGAAGCAATTACTCAAAGAAATGTTAGCTTCTCTTCAAAAGATCAAGAAAAGATGTTCCTCTTTATAAATTCATTTACCACATTCAACATGGTTTAAGAAATCTAAATTGACCATAAAGTTATAAGAATAGCACATAAAGCATACGTTTGGGTCCTAGACTACCCGAACATAATCATAATAGTAGCTACGCATGGATTCTCGTCACCTAGTACGTATGTAGCCCCCGCATTTAGTGGAAAATTATTCTTTTATTTCACCTACGGGGACAATTTCCTCTTACAAGGTTGGAAAGGAGACTCACAACGCTCCAAAGCATACTTCCAATACCAAGAACAAAGTCAAACCCTGAATTTGGAGCCATACGATCCAAACTAAATAAATGAGGTAGGAACTAGTCAATATAAGCTCAAGAGTTCGAATTCTATAAGAGAAAGTCCGCATCTACGGAGCTGGGCTGGGCTAGCTGGGACTGCTTCTATAGTCTGGGGTCCGCTTCTACAAAAAAGAGCCGTATCTGCGGTTCCTAAGCTCCTTCCCGTTGGCCGCACTTGCGAGGAATCGACCGCTCCTGTGCAGGTGCGATTATGATAGATAACGGAGCTTAAGCTCCTTTCCAAATTTCCCAACTTCACTCGAGCCTCATCCGATTGATGCTCGGGCCCCTCGGGCCCCACCCGAATATACCGACAAGTTTGAAATCATAAATTTGACTCGCTCGAACCTTCGAAACACCCGAAACAACGCTAAATTTAAGAATCACCCCTAAAACCAATTGAAGCAAACTTATGAACTTCAAGTACTTCAATTTACTTCTAGTGCGAAGAAACACACTTATACCACTCGGATTCACACCAAATTTTGTGTGCAAGTCTTAAATGGCAATATGGAACTATTCCCGATCTCTGAACTCCATTCGGACCTCGATAACACCAATACCCACTCCAAACCAAATATTTAAGCACTTCAAAATCCTTAAGGAATGAACTTTCACTATTAGGCACTAAAACGCTCCCGAGTCATCCAAAATCTGAGACGGACATACGCCCAAGTCCAAAATCATCATACAAACCTGTTGGAATCTTGAAATCCAAATTCTAGGGTCTTTTACTAAAAACGTTTTTTGAAGTAAAAGTTGGCCTTTTAAGCCAACCTTAAGGAACCAAGTGTTCTGATTTCAACCCAAACTCTTCCAAATTCCGAACCAACCATTCTCACAAGTCATAAATCAGTAAAAGCAAGTACGAGAAGTCTTATTTAGGGGAACTTGGTTCTAAAAAGAAAAAAAACCAGTCGGGTCATTACATTCTCCACCTCTTAAATTAACGATCATCCTCGAACGGGTTTAGATTCATACCTGAATTGTCGAATAAATACGGATATCTACTTCACATGTCTTCCTCAGACTCCTAAGTCGCCTCCTCGACTGGTTGGCCCCTCCACTTGACCTTTACTGCAAAAATCCTCTTGGATATCAACTAGCACTCATGTCTATGAATAATGGCATCTAGCTCCTCCTCGTAGCCCAAGCTCTCGTCTAGTTGAATAGTGCTAAAGTCTAACACATCGGACATGTCGGCGTGATACCTATGAAGTATAGACACGTGAAAAACTGGATAAATCACAATAAGTTGGGAGGTAAAGCAAGGGCATAAAAAACCCCTCCAACTTCCCTCAACACCTCAAATGGGCCAATAAACATTGGGATCAACTTGCCCTCCTTTCCGATCTCATTACACCCTTTATTGGCAAGATTTTCAAGAGAAACTTCTCGCTGATCATTAGTGATACATCACGCGCCTTCTGATACGCATAACTATTCTATTTGGACTGTACTGTGCAAAGCCTTTCCTAAATCCAGTTTACCTTTTCCAAGGCATCTTTCACCAAGTCTGTACCGTACAACTTTGCCTCATTAGGCTCAAATCACCCGATAGGAGAACGACATCACCGACTATATAAAGCCTCAAATGGAGCAATCTCAATGCTGGACTGATAGTTGTTTTTGTAATCAAACTATGCAAAGGGAAAGAACTGATCTGACTGCCTACCAAAGTCATTCACACATGCTTTAAGCATGTCCTCCAAAATCTGAACTGTCCATTCCGACTGCCCCGTCGGGTAGAGGATGAAATGATGTGTTGAGCTCCACATGGGTCCCCAACTCACTCTGAATGGATCTCTAGAAATGGGAAGTGAACTGAGGACCTCCATCTAATATGATAGATATAGGCACGCTGTACAACCGAACAACTCCAGAATGTAGATTTATGCTAACCTCTCCGGAGAATAAGTAGTCATTACTGGAATAAAGTGGGCCGACTTGGTCCGCAGCAAACCGACTACGAATTCAACAGTGATGCTCTCCCACTTCCATTCAAGTATAGGCATATGCTGCAATAATCCACCTGGCCTCTGGTGCTCATACTTAACCTGCTGATAATTCAAACACCGATCCACACACTCAACAATGTTTTTCTTCATCCGTCACCACCAATAATGTTGTCTCAGGTCATGATACATCTTCGTAGCATCTAGATGAATAGAATACCATGAATTATGTACCTTTTATAGTATCCTCTCTCTCTCAAGCCATTAACATTAGGAACACATAGGTGACACTGGAGTCGCATGACACCATCCTCGCCAATAAAAACCTCCTTGGCACTACCCTATGGCACCTTCTATCTGAGAACCGCCAAATGAGGATCATCAAACTACTGGGCCTTGATTTGCCCCAATAATGAAGACTGAGCAACAACACATGCAAGTACTCGGCTGGGCTTTGAAATATCCAACCTCACAAGTTTGTTAGCCAATGACCGAATGGCCAAAGCTTGTGGCCTCTCCTCTGCTGGAATGAATGAGAAGCTACCGATACTCCCTGCTTTCTTACTTAAGTCATCTGCAACCATATTTGCCTTGCTTGAATGATAAAGAATGGTGATGTCATAATCCTTCAGTAACTCAAGTCATCTACGCTGCCTTAAATTTATATCCCTCTATTTGAATAGATGCTGCAAGCTGCGATGATCAATATAAACCTCATATGACACCCCATACAGATAATGCCTCCATATCTTAATAGCATGAACAATCGCAACCAACTCTAAATCATGCACAAGATATTTTTTTCATGAATCTTCAGCTGAGACAAAGCATATAAAATAACTCGCCCCTCTTGCATCAATACACAACCCAAGTCAATACGTGAAGCATCGCAATATATAGTATACATCCCAGAACCGGAAGGTAACACTAGGAGTGGTGCTGTGGTCAATGTTGTCTTGAGCTTTTGAAATCTCAACTCAAAATCATCGAACTAATAGAAAGGAGAACCCTTATGGGTCAATCTAGTCAGAGGTGATGCAGTAGATGAAAAGGCCTGCATGAATCGACGATAATAACCTGCTAATCCCAGGAAACTCCAGATATCGGCCACTCAAGTAGGATATGGCCAACTCTAAACTACCTCAATCTTCTTAAGATCCACCTTAATACCCTCTCCTGACACAATATATCCCAGGAATGCCAGTGACTCTAGCCAAAACTCACACTTGGAGAACTTAGCATATAACTTCTACTCTCGCAAGGTCTGAAGCATTACTCTCGAATGTTGGCCGTGCTCCCCCAGGCTACGAGAGTATATCAAGATGTCATCAATGAAAACGATGACAAAGGAATCAATATAAGGTTGGAACACCCTATTCATAAAATCCATAAATGCCGCTGGGGCATTAGTCAAGTCAAAGGACATCATTAGAAACTCATAATGACCATATCTAGTACGGAATGTAGTTTTCGGAATATCTGAGTCACGAATCCTTAACTAATGATACCCTGATCTCAAGTCGATCATAGAGAACACCGTAGCACCCTACAACTGGTCGAACGAATCATCAATACGTGGCAACAGATACTTGTTCTTGATGGTGGCCTTGTTCAACTGGCGGTAATCGATGCACATCCACATGGTCCCATCCTTCTTCTTTATAAACAACACCGGTGCACCCCCACGTTGACACACTTGGTATAGCAAACCGCTTTGCTAATATGTCCTCATGCTACTTCTTCAACTCCTTCAACTCTTTTGGAGCCATGCGGTACGGTGGAATAGATATAGACTAGGTACTTGAAGCCAAATCAACATATAAATTAATATCATAATCTAATGGCATGCCAGGAAGGTCAGAAGGAAACACGTCGACAGACTTTCGGACAACTAGAACTGAATCAATCGTTGGAGACTCTGTAGTGGTGTCCCGAACATAGGCTAGATAATCCAAATAGCCCTTCTCGACCATATGTAGAGCCTTCAAAAAAGAAATAACCTGACTAGATGTATCAATGGAGGAAACCTTCTATTCAAACCCTGGCACTCCTGGAATTGATAATGTAAAAGTCTTGGCATGCATATCTAGGACTACGTGATATGTAGATAACCAATCTATGCCCAAGATGACCTCAAAGTCAGTCAAGTTAAGAAATAGAAGATCTGCTCTAGTCTCGAAACTGCAAAATATGACCATTAAAGACCGGTAGATCTGATCCACAACCACTGACTCGCCCACAGGAGTAGACGTATGAATAGGAGTGCCCAAAGGATCATACAAAATATCCAATAAATGAGCAAAAAAAGATAACACATCTGAATAGGTGGACCCTGAATCAAATACCATTGAAGAATCCCTACCGCGTACGAAAATAATATATGTGATAACGGCATTTGTGGCCAACGGTATCTGGTCTGGCTAGAAGGGCATAGAATTTGGCTGCAGCGCCGACTGGCTGGCCTCCACCTGACTGAGTATTAACTAGTTGACCTCTCCCTGTATGGACTCCACCTCTAAGACAGCCCGTACTCGTCTGTCCCCTACTTCAGGAAGGCTAGGCAACCGGTGGTGGAATAATGGGTAGCTGACCTTGCTGTACTACCTTGCCCCAAAGTTTGGGGCAGGTCCTCTTCATGTGACACGAATCTCCACGCTCATAACAACCCTTCAGCACCATAGACTGCTTTACGGAAGCTTGACCCTGATACCCTAGATACCCAGCGGAGGAACTCCGAATAGCTGGTGGACGGTATGAACTCTTTAGAATAACACTAAAATAGGAACCAAAAGAACCCTAGGGACCTGAATACCTAGTGGAGGAACCTTGAATAGCTGGCGAACAGTAGGAACTCTCTAGAATGGCACTGAAATAGGGGTACGCTGGAGAACCTCGAGGAGGTAGTGGTGTTTAATGTGGGTGTCTGCTAGGCTAACTCCTCCCAAACTGATCCTTGCCCTAGGCGATGCATCTCTAAACTCTCTGGAGAATCGGGCCCTCTTGCCTATTGTGCCTATTCTCTACCTCTTAGACGGTAGCCCTCAATATTCCGAGAAATCTCCACTACTAGCTGATAAGGAGTTCCCATCTCCACCTTTCCGGCCATGTTGGCCCTAATTCAAGAATGCAACCCTGCAACAAACCTATACACCCTCTCTGCGTCACAAGAAAGATTCATCAGCGCATGGTGGGATAACTCAAAAAACCTCGCCTCATAGTCGGTAACAGACATCTGACCCTACTCAAGCTGCTCAAACTGATATCGTAGCTTTTCCCTCTCAAAGGGTGGGATATACCTGTCCAGGAATAATTGTGTGACCTAACCCCAAGTGATTGGAGGAGAACCTGGTGGCCTGCCAAGAACATACGATATCCACCATCTACGGGCCCTTTCCTCCAGCTGGAAAGTGGTGAAGTCAACCTTATGCGACTTTAATATCCTCATGTTATGCAGTTTGTCCCTGCACCTATCAATGAAATACTGGGCATACTCATGGCGCTTAACCCCGAAGATATGAGGGTGTAGCCTGGTCTATCCATCTAATAACTTCTACGGATCACCATTCGTAGCTGATCTAGGCTCGGGTACCACTGCAACAATTGGCTGAGCTACATCCATAGGTAGTGAACCCAGATTGTGATACACTGGAGCTGCATGACCAGGAGCCGAAGTAGTAGGGGTCTGTGCGCCCCCTCCTGCTAGTGATATAGCTGGATCCCTTGGAAATAAACCAACATGAATCATGGTTTCCATGAACCGCAACATATGGCCCATGACCTCTTGGAAATCGGTGTTTTCATGAAGTCCATTGGGGTAGGCTCAGCTATTATCACCTCAGCCTACTCTTCAATGATTGGATCTCCCACAGGATCCGCCGGTGGTACTACTAGAAGAGCTTTAGTACACCCTCGTCCCCTACCTCGGGCTGGTGCTCTGTGACGACCCAAAGGGTCATCACCTATTTTTCTCATTCATTCATTTCTTTCGAGGCCTTAAAACCCTCATTTTAGTCACCTTGATTTGCATGTGCATTCCGGGTGCATAGCCAGAAAGCTTAAATATGAATTATGTGTGAAAAATGAGGAATTTTGATATTAATATGATTAAAGTTGACTTTGGTCAACATTTTGGGGATACCAGAGGGTCCGTAGAAAAATATGAGACTCGGGCATATGCCCAGAATCGAAATCTGAGGTCCCATGCCTGAGAAATAAATTTTTCAAAGAAATTGTTTTTCTAAAATTATTAAGGAAATTGGAAATTAAATTTTATTAGAAGACTGTATTATCGGGCTCGTATTTTGGTTCCGACGCCCGGTACAAGTCTTTTATATAGTTTAAGCACTTTCTGTAAAATTTGGTTGAAATCAAACGTCATTTGATATGTTTCGATCTTAATTCTTTAAAATTGAAAGTTTATGAAGTTTGATGAAAAACTAATGGGTTCGAGGTTTGATTCATTTATTTTGATGCTATGTTGGCGATTTTATCGCACGGTTAAGTTCGTAGGATGATGTTGAGTTAGTGTGTGTGTTTGGTTAGGAGCCCGGAGGGCTCGGGCGTGGTTCGGAGTGTTTTGAACTTAGGAAATGCAGCAGAAATTGCTGTTGTCTGTTGTCTAGTTATCCCTTCTATGCGATCGCATAGGACAGGCCGTGATCACATAGTGCAGGTTTTCAGAGGTTTAGATTTACTCTATGTGATCGCATAGCTCCCCCGCGATCGCATTGTTTTATTTTGAGAATCCTATTTTTGTTCTACGCGATCACTTTACCTCTACGCGATCGCAATGCTTTAGCCCAGTTTCAATAAAAGTTCCTCTATGCGATCGTAGAGCACTGTCCCCCTCTACTCTATGCGATCGCATCCCTTGTCCGCGATCACATAAGACAATTTCGGCCAGTGATTTTTAAGTTTTAAAATAGAACATTGACGAGATTCTTCCCCCAAAAACACACGAACTCTTCTTCTCCACAGGCTCTAGGCTATTTTTAGAGCACTTCTTCACCAAAGCTCCTTGGGTAAGTATTTTTTAACTTGTTTCCTTCATTTTCCTTCATCATTTATCAAATTCCTAAGCTCAAATCATGTAATCTAGGGTAGAAATTAGGGGAAGAGGGTAGAGTTAGGGTTTTCTATATTTTTTTGATTTATACCTTATTTTATGGTCTAATTTGAAAATAAATTATATATTCGGGCTCGTGTGTGAATGGGGGTTTTGTTTTTGGTCCGAACCTCGCATTTCAACAAAGGGGGCCCATGGGCGATTTTGGAATTTTTTGAAAGAAAGCTTGGAAACCTATATGTAGGCATTGGGTTTGATTTGTTTAGCCTATATTGATATTATGAAGTTCTTATTGTATAGATTTGATTGAGTTGGAGCCGAATTCGAAAGGGAAGGTGGTCGTTGTGGGTTTATTTGGCCGTGGAAGTTGAGGTAAGTGTTGGGTTTAACCCAAGCTTGAGGGATTATGAGTCGAGTCATAATTGCTACCTATTTGTGTGGAGTACGACGTATGGGCATGGTGACGAGTATCCATGTGTCGGTATCGAGCATGACCGTGAGTCTTAATTTGATAATTGTACACTTTGCTTGATCCTATGAAAATCTTGACTGGATATTGGTATTATAAATGTTAAGAAGAAGTTGAATAGGATTGGTTATACCCGACTCTCCCTTATCGGGATGTTTGACTTGATTTGATTGTTCCCTTGCCATGAAGAGTATTAAATTGATTGTTCCCTTGCCGGACTCGTATTGTGTATTGTGTTGGAAGAAATGGGAGCGAGTGGTATGCCTACCACATATGATATATTGAGATGGGAGCGAGTGGTACGCCTACCACACATGATATATTGAGATGGGAGCGAGTGATACGCCTACCATACATGATATATTGAGATGGGAGCGAGTGGCACGCCTACCACACATGATACTGAAATGGGAGCGGGTACGCCTACCACGAGATATTGAGAAATAGGATCGAGTTGCACGCCTGCAACGAGATGAGTTGAATATGAAATTTTCCTTGTATATTCATTATTGCTAGTAGTTAAACTGTAGATATACTTACCATTATTCCTGATATTTGTTTCTAACTGCTACCCCTGAAGTATGCTCCCCTCCCCTAGTTTAAATTGTTATATTCTTGTTATTTTCCGTTGTACTCGTATATATATTTTTGCACAGGTTTATGTGATGTCCAGTCTAGCCTCATCACAACTTCGCCGGGGTTAGGCTAGGCACTTACCAGCATATGGGGTCGGTTTTGTTTATTCTACATGATGTATATTTTTGCACAGGTCCAGAGAGACCCGAGGTAGCCTTCCAGGCGTTCGTAGGCCTGACGTCTCCCTTTTATCCTTACATTAGACTGTCATCTCTTTGTATTCGAGACAAGCAAATTTATGTTTCTTTCATACCTTTTATTTAGTATTTCTTAGATGTTCATCAGTATGTGACTCCAGTTCTTGGGTAGAGATTATGTTGGAATTTAATATCTTGTTTAGCTATTAAAATTTAAGACTTCCGCTTATTATTGTTGACTTCTCATTGTTTAAATACTATTGTTAAAAATATTGTTTATCAAGAAACAATAACTAAATTTGGCTTGCCTAGCTTCTACAAGTAGGTGCCATCACGACTCCCGATGGTGGGAAATCCGGGTCGTGACATGCCCTCCCCCGGCCCCTGTCTCGGCCTCTACAACGGGGAGAGCAGCTCCTCCCAGGTTTGGAACATCTGTCATGCACGTCCTCGCCATATGTGAGAGAATAGTAGAGCGGAATTTAGTATACCAACCACTGCACGATAGGAAATGAATAAAGAGTGGTTTTCTAACACCCTATAGACTCTTGAAGATAAATACGGATGTCTCGTACAGATCCGCAAGACTCTATTATGTTTGCCCATAACTTGTGAGACCTATGTGAACCTAGTACTTTGATACCATGTTTTCACGACCCTATTCCATTACAAGCTGTGATGGCGCTGAACATCGTTGTGAGGCAAGCCAACCCGAAAATATTAGTGAGTTCTCATTTTACTTTGCCAAAACAATTCCAACATTTTCTTAATTTGAAATTAAAACAAGTGATAATTAGCAACGTAAAATAATAATTATACAACCCAAAAGAATAATGTACCAATGTGTATGCCAAGACCTGGTGTCACAAGTATATGGGCATCTGCTAGAATATAAAAAATAATAAATATATCCTACTGTTTAAAATAGAATAGACAGTCAAAACAAAGAGAGACTATGTCATGCTGAGAGCGGCCTAGGAAGGGAGCAACTCACCATGTAAATCTCGGCCTACTATCAAGAATGCGGACCAGACTGGTAGCTAGATGCACCTGCCTCAGATCACGTACAATTAAGTATAGAAGCATAATATGAGTACATAGACAATATGTACCCAGTAAGTATTTCATCTAATCTTGAAGAAGTAGTGACGAGAGGTCAACTTGACACTTACTAGGGTCAAACTATAAGAAAGTATTATGCAAAGCATGGATGTTACAAATAAATAACAATTTATAGTGACAAGTGATAGGTTCTATTCTAGATAATATCACAGATAGCCATTTACATTGCGGGGCATTTAACACAGTTCAAATCACAGAAAATATTGAGCAACAATCATGCACAAATAGTGTCGAGGTCGTACGACCCGATCCAACATAAAAATAAAGTGTGCACTGCCGTAGGGTCGAACAACGTGAACAATAAATGCATCTATTACCCCGCTCTCAAATCATACAAGTGACGCGGTCAAATATAATAAAACACAACAAACCGTCAGACAGGAATATATTAGGGAAGCGATTACTGAAAGAAATGTCAACTTCTCTTTAAAAGGTCGAGCAAATGATGTTCCTCTTTATAAATTTATTTACAATATTTAACATGATTTAATAAATCTAAATTGACTATAATGTTACAAGAATAACACATAAAGCATACTTTTGGGTCCCGTACTATCCGGACTTAATCATAATACTGACTACGCACGGACTCTCATCATCTAGTGCGTACGTAGCCCCCACATTTAGTTGCAAATTATTCATTTATTTCACCTATGGGGACAATTCCCTCTTACAAGGTTAGAAAGGAGACTCACCTCGCTACAAGGTGTACTTCCAATACCAAGAATGTGCTCAAACCCTCAATTTGAAGCCGAACGATCCAAAACTAACCAAACGAGTTAGGAATTAGTCAATACAAGATCAAGAGTTTGCATTCTAACTATTAATGAAATTTCCCAAACCTAAACATAGGTTTCCTAAAATCCCTTGCCGGGCTCACGTGCCCGGATTCTAGAAAATTTTAAAGCAAGTTATCCTCTATAGCATAAGGATCAAGAATACATGATTTTACTATAATCCATAACAAATGACGTGGTTAAATATTGTTTTTATCAAAACCCTAGGTTTTACTCTAATCCCATGATTTTTCACTAATCAATTATGTGTTAATCTACCCAAAACTCAAGTACTAAACTCATAATAAGTAGAAATAACTTACCTCAAGATGTTAGGTGGAAATTCCCTCTTTGGAAGCTCTTAAATTGCCCAAATAATGGAGGAAATGTGTCAAAAATGACACATTTCCGTATTAAATGAAGGCATGACCTTCAGCGATTTCCACACCTGCGGTTAGGGGACTGCATCTACAGCCTCATTTCTACGAGGGAACGTCCGCATTTGCGAAGCTGGGCTGGACTTGTTGGGACCGCTTCTACGGAAAGGGAGCCGCATATACGAAAAGGGAGTCGCATATGAGGTTCCTGGGCTCCTCCCCCTTGGCCGCACATGTGAGCTAGTGACCTCTCCTACGGTCTCGCACCTGCGTCTAACCAACCGTAAATGCGGTTATGACAGATAACTGGAGCTTCAGCTCCTTTCCAAATTTTCATCTTCACTTGAGCCTCATCCAATTGACGCTCGGGGCCCCCGGGCCCCGCCTGAACATACCGACAAGTTCCAAATTGTAAAACGGACTCGCTCGAACCCTTTGAATGCCAAAAACAACACTAAATCTAAGAATCACCCCCTAAAACCAATTGAATCAGACTTATGAATTTCTAGTTCTTCAATTTACTTCCAACGCGACGAAACACACTTACATTACTCAGATTGACACCATATTTTGGGTGTAAGTCTTAAATGGCAGTATAGAACTATTTTCGGTCTCAGAACTCCGTTCGGACATCGATAACACAAAAAACCACTCCAAACCAAATATTTAAGCACTTCAAAATCCTTAAGGAATCAACTTTCACTATTAGGCATTAAAACTCTCCCGGATCATCCAAAACTCGAGTCGGACATATGCCTAAGTCTGAAATCATCATACGAACATGTTGGAGTCTTCAAATCCAGATTCAGGAACCCGGGCCCCACCCCAACATACTGATAAGTTTGAAATCATAAAATGGACTCGCTCAAACCCTTGAAACGCCCGAAACAACGCTAAATCTGAGAATCACCCCCTAAAACCAATTGAATCAAACTTATGAACTTCAAGTTCTTCAATTTACTTCCAATGTGACGAAACACACTTACACTACTCAGATTAACATGAAATTTTGCGGGCAAGTTTTAAATGGTAATACAGAACTATTCTCGGTCTCAAAACTCCGTTCGGACCTCGACAACATAAAAACCCACTCCAAACCAAATATTTAAGCACTTCAAAATTCTTAAGGAATCAACTTTCATTATTAATCACCAAAACGCTCTCGGGTCATCCAAAATCCGAGCCGGACATACGCCCAAGTCCGAGATCATTATACAAACCTATTAGAATCTTCAAATCTAGATTCCAAGGTCTTTTACTCAAATGTTGATCGAAGTCAAACGTCGCCTTTTAAGCCAACCATAAGGAACCAAGTGTTCCTATTTCAGCCCAAACTCTTCCAAATCCCAAAGCAATTATTCCTGAAAGTCATAAATCAATAATAACAAGTACGAAAAGTCTTATCTATGGAAATGGGATTCTAAAAAGCAAACCAACCAGTAGGGTCATTATAATAGAGGTATTCTGCTAGTCGTTGTTTCAAAGGATGCAGATAACCCGATTTTCCCTATAGAATACGGGGTAGCAGATTCAAAGAATAACAAATCATATGAATGGTATTTTTGAGAATTAAGAAAAGCAATTGAGATTCGTAAAGATTTAATTTTTTTTTCAGATCGACATAAGGACATTGCAATAGAATTGCAAAAGTTTTCCCTGAGTGCTACCATTGTCACGACTTAAAATGCATCAAAGGTCGTGATGGCGCCGAACACCTTAGTCAAGCAAGCCAACATTGAGTAATTAATTAAACTCTCATTTTAATATTTTAGGAGCCATAATTTCCTTTATTTAACTTGTAAAAAGGTAATAAAAACTAAATAAATAAAAATGTTTACAACTTTTAATATTAACAAGTACATAAGGAATCACTAGGGAATCAAATGAAGTAAAATAACTGTCTAGAATACAGATTTGGACAGGAAGTAAATACAATACACTAAAAGAGACTATGATGGCTGAGGGTCGCCTCGAGAGAAGCAACTTGCTATGTCAACGTTGTCATCCATGCTACTATGCCCATTAGGTCGTTGGAGGTACATGTGCCTGTGCAACAAAAATGCACATCTAGTGTAGCATGATTACAAAAAAATAATGTTTACTCAGTAAGTAACTCGTCTAATCTCGAAGAAGTAGAGACGAGAGGTCGACTTCGACTCTTACTAGTGGTCCAATTATAATCTACTAATAATTTAATAAATCAAGGATTTTCATAAAAATAACGGTAACTCAAATAGCATGAGGTGAATAAACAATTCTTTCATTTATAGGAAATTCCCAAATTTATTTTCATCATTTATACATTTATCTTAGGAAAGGGATAAACAAATATCAATGTCTATTAATTTAAATGCAAGCAATACAAGCATGCGCAAATTATGCTGAGGGCGTACCTTAAATTGTGCACTGCAAGACGGTCGAATGGCGTGAAACATAGATGCATCTATTTAATCTACAGAGGTGTTCAGCCCGTTCCATAAATGATAAAAACGTTCAAATAATTAAATCAAGAATTCATCAAGGAGCAATTATTCTGGAAAAGGCACAATTGTGTTTTAAAAGTCAAGAAAATATGCCTAGCCTTTTAGAAATTTATTTATACGCTCGATATGTTTTAAACTTTTTTAAGTTGACAACAATGTTTCAATATTTCAAGTAAAGCACGCTTTTGGGCCCTAGACTACCCGAACTTAAGCATAATAGTAGCTACGCACGGACTTTTGTCACCTCGAGTGTACGTAGCTCCTACAAATAGGAGCACATATACAATAAATTCACCTATGGGGAAAATTTCCTCTTACAAGGTTAGAAAGTAGACTCACCTTGCTCCAAAGTCCAATGAATGGCTTCCAAGCCCCTTTCGACGACTCAAACCGATGCCCCACCCTAACACTTGTTGCGCCTCCTTTTCCTTGTGAAATCATGTTTATAACGTTTTGGTTGGGACAAATCTTTCCTTTTGGGAAAGGGGTTTTGCAATTTTGAAGAGTCGCCATCTAACGATTTTAAGGTGCATTATGGCAACTATAGGGTGCAACTATAACTGCATCTGATAACTAAAGATAGGGTAAGGGTTTGAAATTATCCCAAGGGGAAGATGTTAGGCACCCCTCAGGATCCACTAGTGTGGTTCCCGGCCAGATAGTTCTTTGTGAATTTGTGCAATTAACAAGTAAACAAACAAGGCTCAAATAACAGGAGATTTTAAATATACAAGTGTTTGAAAAATGATTAATAAAGAAAACATTTTGAAAAGAGTTATAACTAAGCATGCTGATAAATGTAAAGGGGTCCTAGGTTTATTTGTAATGTGGATCATATCAATACAATACCCGATAATCACTCCTCAAATAGGGGCTATACGTGGTATTAGCGCACCGATCATCATATCCATATCTACCTTTCCCACCCTGTAAAGTTATTAAAGCGCGGATCGGTCTCGACCTCTACTACGTGCTATTACCCGTCCCATTCCTATCAGTCCCGGAGGCATTTTAGGACTACTATTCCAATAAAAGGGAGGATTTTAGGCTGACTTTTAAGTTTAAAAGGAAAAAAGGCTAAGGTGACATACAAAAAATATGTAGGACTGCATTTAAAAGGGAACATGTAGGCAGTTAGAAGGCTCATACAAACCTCCGCAAATAGCGCACATAAATAGCATGACTCAAACACAGTTAAAGTCTAAATTTTAAAAGTTCTAAAGCAAGGGATTTGAGTCAGAACTAGATTTATTATATAGCTCAGAAAAGATGTCTGAATCAGGCCTGCCTATTTGTTGTAACAATTGATACTTAACGAAAGCAGTTCCAGTTTTATTCAAGCAATTACCTGAGGCTTGCCTAGGCGTAATAATGATATCTTATGAGCATGATATGTATAGTGATGTTGTGAAGCATTGATTAATTTTAACAGGCGATTTGAATCCTATAAACATGCTTTCTACTGGAATTAAGTCGGAGTAGTGTTTGGGAAACTTATTAAAGAAGTGGCAGGTTAATTAAGTATTCCAATTCAAAATGTCAACATATACTAGATGGCTTCTCTAGCTAAAAATGTTTTTAAATCTATATGGGCATGATTTTTGTTTGTCATGACCCCAAACCGGCCCAGTCGTGATGGTGCCTCTCGTGAAGACAAGGCCAGCCGACACAACACTAACATTAACCCTTTAATCATTAAGAGTCATTTTAAACCTTTAATTAGAGCAATATTTCATAATATAAATCTAAGGAAATAGTGCGGAATTTCTACACAAGCCCGACATCGAGGTGTCACTAGTCATGAGCATCTATCAAGGTATAAATACAACAAAAAGTCTAAAATAATGTACTCATTACAGTAATATCAATGTAAGGAAAGGAGCAGTGCTGCGGGTGTCATGCAGTCACCTGCTAACTCTGATGACGCCGGGTCTGAGCCAATCAACTCCCTCTACCAGGTTCCGATATACCTACATCTGCACATGAAGTGTAGGGAGTAATGTGAGTACTCCAACCTAGTAAGTAATAAGAGTAAATAAAGACTGAGCAGCAGGAAACAATGAATCCACATTAATGTTAGGCTCAATAACACAATAGGCTTTCAAATTATAATACTAGTCAACCTTCCCTTTTAAAGTTCGGCTTTTAGTAAAAATTATTTTGAAATACTTTCCAGCAGTTTCAGTGGGGGTTCAATACCATTTAAAACAATAATAGAGATTAAAGCCATAATTTTCCCCTCGGGCTAAACATAGTTCGTAAAACAGCCACTTGGGCAAAACAATAATCATAAACACTTCATAACTTGATAATCTCGGCAGAAATAGCCAAATGCCAAATCAATTATTAATTTCTAGACATCTCGTAAACCCCAAGTTAATTAAAAGTTGTTTTAAGATATTTGTTCAACTTTCGACTGTTGATACCCAATTTTTTCCTACCTTTTTTATACTCAAAATAGTATTTACATACATATATAAGTATGGCCAATAATTATGATATTTTTTCTAATTTTTAAAATAATTTTAAAATAATTTTTTTATTTGTTTTAGCTGTACAAATTCAATAATTATTCCCAAAACTATCATTTTGGTGAGTAATTTATTTCTATCTTCATATCTATGCCACAATATTATTAAGGTTATTTTAGCATGTTTTTGTAAAATTATTTGATGATTTTAAAGCTAAATTGCATAAAATTACAATTATAGCCTATATAACGATTAATAGTGTTTTACAATTATAAATTATTTCGAGTATTATTAGTCAAAAATTTATATATTATTAATCAGTTCAGTCCTTTTAATTTGCTTTTATGATCGTGTTTACTATTTTTTATAAAATAAAAAGGGAAAACTGGCTATTTAATATTTAGCCTCATTTTATTATAATCATAGCCTATTCATATTGCAATTTCAACCCTCAATTTACCCAATCCTAACACTCAATTGGACCAGCCCAATTTTATATTAACCTGGCCCCGATCCGTCCCAAACGACCCGTCTAGTTCCTATTATTGATCAAGGTCGTTGATCATTTTTTATCAACGGCCAAAAGCCACCCATGCCTTTTTTAACTAAAAATGACTACCCTTATATCTCATTTCCCATATGATAGACACCCTTGGATACCCTTCCTCTCCCATTCTCTCTACAAACCCTAGTTGCCGCCACCCAATAAACCCTAATCCCCTTCGATTCTCACTGGAATCCATGGCTTCTCAGGCCATGGAAACCTTATACTCACCTTATATTGCTTCTATGCGCCTGATACTCAAAGGTTTAAGGCTAGACTTCAAAGGTCCCCACCCATATATCCGTTGACTTGAGGTTTCCGGCTATCTCCGACCTAGCTTCGGCATATCTTAGCCTCCTGAGCCTGTTTCCAGCCTTATCCGACTTAGATCGGACCTTTTCCAAGCCTTTCTCATTCTAGTGTTCATTTAAAACCCTAGGTGTTCGAGGTTTTTCTCCGATTCTCTCTGGATATGTGTGTATTCATGCTCTATTTTTGAGTTATCAAAAGATTTCCCCAACTTTTCTTTAAAATATTTTACTTTCAAAGTCAGTTCTTTCCGATTTAGGGTTTCTGAAAATGCTTAAGTGTTTTTCTAACTTTTCTTTTCCATTTATTTATGTGTGTATGTCTCTGGTATGTTCTTATGTTCTTCTTTTACCATGCATGTTCCTCTACTATGTTTCTATGCTATGTGCTTGTATGCTCTTCACGACGTTCTATTATTTTCTTCCACCATGATCTCATCTTTTGCATTTTTCTACTATGTTCATTATGTGTTCTTACTATTTCATCTCTTTAAGTTTCCTCTAGAATAACCTACTTAAGCATGTTTTCTTCTATTGTTTCTTTTGCTTCCATTATGTTTTGAATTAATTCTCTTACTCTGTTTGCTTTAAACTTTCTACTGTATTTGCTTGTTCCCTCATTTTTGTCTTCTTTGCATCTGAGTCAAGTCAAAACCCTAGGATTTTGGGGGTTTTGGGCGAGTTTGGTTGTGTGTGTTTGGACTAGAGTTCTATTTGAGCCCTGGACTCTCTACCCCTTTGTGAATGACTACGAATTCTTCTATACTAGACTCTTATGATTAGCATGACAGTCCCTTTTTATATGTGGGTTAAAAGCTTTCTTCAAAAGGGCTTTCCAACTTATGTTCGAATCAGAATCCTTTTTGGGGTTAATTGATTGATTGTTGATTCTTGTTAAGTAAAGCCTTTCTTTATGTAACGACCCGATAGGTCGTTTTTGGAATTTACGCCCCGATTCCCTATTAACCGCTTCCCCTAAGTTCATTTCTGCTACTTTGGTTTGTCGGGACGTTCGGTATTAGGATTCAGAGTGTTTTGGGACACTAAGTCCCTAAATGAGAGCTTAAGAGTTAAAAAATGGTCCAAAATCGGAATAGTGTGAAGACGACCTCGGAATGGCTAGGCAGCCACAGAAGCGAGGCGTGGGCTCAAGGTCAGATCCGCAGAAGCGGACGAATTTCTGCAAAAGCGGTATCGCTTCAGCGATCCATAGACCGCAGAAGCAGAAAATGGGATGGTAAGTGGAAGCTGTAGAAGCAGCACTTTGTCAACATATGCGGGACCGCTTCTGTCCACACAAGTGGAAATGTTTGGATAGAAATAGGAAATTTTGAGGTTTAATTTCATAAGTTTGAAAATCGATTGAGAGCTCGGGAGAAGGTGATTTCGAGTGGGTGTTGAAGAGAAAATCATTGCGTAACATTTGTTTGGTCCCTTTTTATTATATTTCATAATTATATAGCTAAATACATCATTGGAATTCGAATTTAGCATCAAAATTTGGTTAATTTGGGGTAAAACTTCATAGACCAAACTATTGGGTTTTGAGGGGGCATTTGACCTCCGATTTAGGAGATTTTATATGGTTAGACTCGTGAGAGTACGAGGGTTCTGAAAATGTGAAAAAATTTCAATTCCGAGATGTTGGATGGAGGGGCATTTTTGTCATTTTACCTATTTTTGCGCCCTAGCTTTAATTTTAATAGTGGAATCATTTGTTTACAATATTATTTATGATGTGTAATTGAATTGAATAGATTTGGGCCGTTTGGAGTCGGATACTCGTGGCAAAGGCGCGGTTTCTATTGATATTGAGCCTGTTCGAGGTAAGTGGCTTGTCTAACCTTGTGTGGGGGACATTTCCCCTTAGGACATGTTCTGAATATTTGAATGCCTCGTACGTGAGTTGTCAAGCATGTACTTGAGAAAATTGTTGTAAACACATTTCTACTTGGAGTATTTACATGGAGATTTTCTGTTTACTTGTTCCTTTAAACTGTAGGTTTTGACCTGTGCTACCTTAGAGAAGCATGCTTAGCTGACTTACTTGCTTAATTGTTTTACTGTACTATTTGCACTCTGTGAAGCATGCTAGGTTAGAAATTTCAATTACTTGTACCTATTTAGTATTTATTCTGAGATTAAGAGTTATTGTTGTGGTGCGCTTTAAATTGGGACTACGGGACGGCTTCCCGGGAGATCCCCCTATAATTTATTTATTCTGCATTGAAGGTGAGGGATACCAAGAGATCCCTGGCGCGTGTTTCTATATAAATATTGGGATACCAAGAGATCCCTGGCATGTGTTTGTATATATACATTGGGATACCAAGATATCCCCGACTCACTTACTGAGGATACCAAGAGATCCTTAGGATACCAAGAGATCCCCGACTCACTTATTAAGGATACCAAGAGATCCTCGGGATACCAAGAGATCCCTAGTATATATGATGAGGATACCAAGAGATACTCCGGTTACCAAGAGATCCCCAGTTACTATATCCTGGTTGAGGATATTATTAACTTGTATTGTTACTGTTACGTCTATTACTGCTCTCCTGTACTTATCCGGTTCATTTTTTTATTGTAGACTTTATTTAGATTATTTCTATTACCTTATTATTTATTATGTTTATCTCAGTAGGGCCCTGACCTTCCTCGACACTATCCAACCGAGGTTAGGCTTGGCACTTACTGAGTATCACTGTTGTGTACTCATGCCCTTCCTGCGCATGTTTTTTTCATGTGCAGATCATTCAGGTACCTCTACTCAGGCGCACAATCAGTGAGTCAGGAGGAACACGAAGACTTTGAGGTAGTTCTACTGCGTCCGCAGATCGACGAGTCTCCTTCTTACTCTATCTTTAGTATCTAGATTTCTCTCTTTCGGTTGTTAGAATATTCTGGAGTTTTGGAGCAATACTATATATTTCTATAGCCTGTGTTGCCTGTGAGTTTCCGGATCTTTGGGAATAGTGTTAGACTTGTGTTTTATTGAGTTGTACATGCCGAGGGGGCATCGAGTACAGTTACTTTTAGTTATTTAATTTTGTTTTCCTCTGTTTTTTTCGCAATTGTTATACCTTCTGCAATATTTGGCTTACCTGGTCGTGGGGACTAGGTGCCATCACGACTTGTTCATGATTGGTGAACTAGGGTCATGACAAGTTGGTATCTAAACACTAGGTTCATAGGAGTCACGGAACATAGGCCAGTTTGTTCGAGTCTCGCAGATCGGTACGGAGATGTCTGTATGTATCTACGAGAGGCTATGTAACTATTTAGGAAAAATCATCACTTCTTTTGAATTCCTTGATGTGTGATATTTTGACATCAATTCTAAACTTCTGTCTTCTATTCTCTCAGAGATGGTAAAGACACGTTCTACATGAGAGGACCAAGCACCCGCACCCCCTGTTGATGCTGTCAGAGGCCAAGGCCGGGTTAGAGGTCGAGGATGTACACATGGTGTAGCCACAGCACCTGTGCGAGCCGCCGCTGAGGTACCATCAGCAGATTTGGCCGGAGCCCGGGCACCTAACACGCCTACCACATCTATTATTACTCCAGCGCTCTAGGAGACACTGACTCAATTCATGAGCATTTAAACTACCTTGGCTCAGGCCGGGTTGCTTCCCCTCGTTGCAGCCACATCCCAGGCCGGGGGAGGGGCCTAGACTCCTGCAGCCCGTACTCCTGAGTATAGAGTGTAGATGGAGCAGGTCCCAGAGGTTATTCCTATACCTCCTGCAGCACCAGTTCAGCACGAGGATGGGTCAGCTGCTTCAGAGGACGAGCAATGTAGACTGGAGTGGTTCAAGCAATATTATCCTCCAGTGTTCAGCGGACTAGCATCAGATAGCGCCCTGGGATTTTTGGAGGAGTTTCATCGCATCTTTCGTACTATGGGCATATTGGAGTCTAGCGGGGTTTCTTTCACCGGCTTTCAGCTTCGGGGAGCTGCCTATGATTGGTGGCGTACTTATGAGATAGACAGTCTAGTCGAGGCTGCTTCTCTAACTTGGACCCAGTTTTTAGACATGTATATGAGAGAGTTTGTTCCCAGAGCCTCAGGGATTCATGGCGCACGGAGTTTGAGCACTTGCGCTAGGGTGCTATGACAGTTTCAGAGTATTCCATCTATTATACCAGGTTGGCTAGACATGCACCGGCTTTGGTTGCCACAGTTCGGGAAAGAGTTCGGAGGTTTATTGAGGGTGTCATTCCGCCTATCCGGTCCAACATGGCTCGAGAGTTAGAGATGGATATTCCTTACCAGCAGGTAGTGAGCATTGCTAGGAAGATTGAGGGTATGCTCTCCAGGGAGCGAGGGGAGAGGGAGGCCAAGAGGTTTCAAGAGTCGGGTTACTACTCTTGTGTCCGAACCCCACCAACAGGTCGTTATGGAAGGGGTTATTGTGGTCGCCATGTACATTCAGCTTTTCCAGAAGCCAGCAATACTCCAGCTCCGCCTGTACCTCAGGAACCTTATTATGCCCCTCCAATTTCTAGTGCGCCTCCTGTGCGGGGTGCTTTCAGAGGACAGTCCAGCAGGCCTATTTCCAGTCAGTCATAGCCACCGCATTCTCTTAGAGCTTGCTATGAGTGTGATGACATCCGTCATATGGTAAGGGATTGCCCTAGACTTGCGAGGGGCGCACCTCCACAGACAGCTCAGCCACAACGTGCTCCTCAGAGTTCTCAGGCTATGGTCCCAGCTCTCGTTGCTACCCCACCTGCCCATCCAGCCAGGGGCGGGGGCCTGGGAGATAGAGGTCGCCCTTGTGAGAGGGGTCAAGCCATATATTATTGTATTCCTGCTCGCACTAAGGCGGTTGCCTTCGATTCCGTCATCACAGGTATTATTCTGGTTTGTCACAGAGAGTCATCGGTTCTATCCGATCCAGGCTCTACTTATTCGGATGTGTCTTCTTATTTTGCTTCGCATTTGGGTGTGCCTCGGGATTCTTTGAGTGCCCCCCTTTTTGTTTCTACTACTGTGGTAGATTTTCTTGTTGTGGACCGCATTTATCAGTCGTGTTTGGTTACTATTCGTGGTTTTGAGACCAGGGCGGATCTATTATTATTCAGTATGGTCGATTTCTATATTATTCTGGGCATGCACTGGTTGTCACCCCATCATGCTATTCTTGATTGTTACGCCAAGACTGAGACACTGGCTATGCCTGGTGTTCCACGTATTGAGTTGAGTGGTACCTTAGATCATACTCCCAGTAGAGTTATCTCTTTCCATAAAGCTCAACGTATGGTTAAGAAGTGGTACACTGCGTATTTAGCTTATGTTAGAGATGTCAATATTGATATCCCTACTGTTGATTTAGTCCCAGTGGTACAAGATTTCCCCGATGTGTTTCCAGCTAATCTTCTGGGCATGCCACCCATTAGAGATATCGATTTTGGCATTGATCTGTTGTTAGGCACTCGGCCCATTTCCATTCCCCCGTATCGCATAGCTCCTCCTGAGTTGAAGGAGTTGAACGATTAGTTGAAGGAATTGCTTGGCAAGGGTTATATTTGGCCCAGTGTTTCACTGTGGGGTGCTCCTATCCTGTTTGTGAAGAAGAAGTATGGTTCTATGCGAATGTGCATTGATTATCGCCAGTTGAACAAAGTTACAGTGAAGAACTGTTATCCTCTACCTCGTATTGATGATATGTTTGACCAGCTTCAGGGCGCACAGGTGTTTTCCAAGATTGATTTGCGCTCAAGTTACCATTAGTTGAATATTTGGGAGTCAGATATCCTAAAGACTGCCTTCAGGACTCGGTATGGTCATTATGAGTTCCTTGTTATGTCTTTTGGGATGACTAATGCCCCGACAACTTTATACATTTGATGCACAGTGTATTCAGGCCATACCTTGACTCATTCATTATCATTTTTATTAATGATATTCTGGTATATTGCCGGAGTCAGGAAGATCATGAGCAGCACCTGGGGACAGTGCTTCATACTCTGAGAGAGAAGGAATTATATGCAAAGTTCTCAAAATGTGAGTTCTGGCTGAGTTCTGTGGCATTCCTAAGCCAAGTGGTATCGAGTGATGGCATTCGAGTGGATCCAAGGAAGGTGAAGGTCGTGCAGAGTTGGCCCAGGCCCTCCTCAGCTAAAGAGATTAGCAGTTTCCTTGGCTTGGCAGGTTATTACCGTGGCTTTGTGGAGGGGTTTTCATCAATAGTGGCCCCTATGACTAGATTGACCCAGAAGAGTGTCCCATTTCTGTGGATAGAGGAGTGTGAGGCAAGCTTCCAAAAGCTCAAGACAACTTTGACTTTAGCCCCAATCTTGATGTTGCCTACTGGTTTGGCGCCTTATACAGTTTATTGTGATGCCTCACGAGTTGGACTAGGAGCAGTGTTGATGCAGGACGGTAGGGTGATTTCCTATGCTTCTAGACAGTTGAAGGTGTATGAAAAGAACTACCTTGTCCACGATCTTGAGTTGGTTGCTATTGTTCATGCCTTAAAGATCTGGCGTCATTATTTGTATGGGGTGCCTTGTGAGATCTATACTGACCATTGAAGTTTGCAACACTTGCTTAAGCAGAAGGACCTGAATATGCGTCAAAGGAGATGGTTAGAGTTGTTAAAGGATTATGATATTTCTATTCTTTATAACCCGAGCAATACCAATACGGTAGCCGATGCCTTGAGTCGCCGAGTGGAGAGTTTGGGGAGTTTGGCATATTTACCAGCCTCAGAGAGACCTATCAGCCTCAGAGAGACCTATGGCGATGGATGCTCAGGCCTTAACCAGCCAGGTCGTGAGATTGGACCTTTCGGATCCCAGTCGGGTTCTAGCCTGTCTGGTTTCTTGGTCTTCCCTATTTGATCATATCAGGGAGCGGCATTATGATGACCCTCACTTTCTTGTTCTTCAGGACAGAGTTCGGCATGGTGATGCCAGGGATGTGACCATCAGGGATGATTGGGTATTGAGGATGTGGGGCTAGATTTGTGTGCCCAATGTCGATGTTCTTCGAGAGTTAATTCTAGCAGAGGCCCATAACTCACGGTATTCCATGCATCCGGGTGCAGCGAATTTGTATCAGGACTTGAGGCAGCACTATTGGTGGAGGCAAATGAATAAGGATATAGTTGACTACATGTCTAGATGCCTCAACTGCCAGCAGGTGAAGTATGAGCACCAGCGTTCGGGTAGGTTGCTTCAGCAGATAGAGATCCCGAAATGGAAGTGGGAGCATATCATCATGGACTTCGTATCTGGACTCCCACGGACCTTGAAGAAGTTTGATTCTATTTGGGTCATTGTGGATCGGCTGACCAAGTCCGCTCACTTCATACCTGTGTGTACCACTTATTCATCGGAGCGGTTGGCGGAGATTTATATCAGAGAGGTCTTCCGTTTGCATGGTATTCTAGTTTCTATCATCTCATACAAAGGTACTCTGTTTATATCGCGGTTCTGGAGAGCTATGCAACATGAGTTAGGTATTCGGGTGGAGTTGAGCACATCATTTCACCCACAGACGGACGGACACTCCGAGAGCACTATTCAGATTCTAGAGGATATGCTCCGTGCGTGTGTGATTGAGTTTGGAGGGTCATGGGACCATTTCCTGCCACTGGCGGAGTTTGCTTGTAATAGCAGTTATCAGTTCACCATTCAAATGGCGCCGTATGAGGCGTTATATGGTAGGAGGTGTAGATCTCCGGTGGGTTGGTTTGAGCCATGTGAGGCCAGGCTATTGGGCACAGAGATGGTCCAGGATGCAATGGAGAATGTTAAGGTGATGCAGGATAGACTTCGTGCAGCCTAGTCCAGACAGAAGAGTTACGCGGACAAGAAGGTCCATGATGTTGCATATATGGTTGGTGAGCAGGTTCTGCTTCAGGTCTCGCCTATGAAGGGCGTCATGCATTTTGGGAAGAAATGGATGATGAGTCCGAGGTTTATTGGCCCTTTTGAGATCTTCAGTAGAGTTGGGAAGGTTGCTTATGAGCTTGCCTTACCTCCCAGCCTAGCCTAAGTTCATCCGGTATTTCATGTTTCGATGCTCTGGAGATATCACGGTGATCCGTTGCACGTGTTGGACTTCAGTTCAGTCCAGTAGGACAAGGATCTATCCTATGTTGAGGAGCCAGTGGCTATTTTGGATAGGAAGATCAGAAAGTTGAGGTCAAAGAACATAGCTTCAGTGAAAGTTCAGTGGCGGGGTCAGCTGGCCGAGGAGGCGACTTGGGGGATCGAGCAGGATATGCGCAGCAAGTACCCTCATCTTTTCACTACTTCAGGTATGTTCTCTATGCTCGTTCGAGGATGAACGAATGTTTAAGTGTAGGAGGATGTAACGACCCGGCCGGTCATTTTTGGAATTTATGCCCCGATCCCCCATTAACCACTTTCCCTAAGTTCATTTATGCTATTTGGGTTTGCTGGGACGTTCGGTATTAGGATTCAGAGTGTTTTTTGACACTTAGTCCCTAAATGAGAGCTTAAGAGTTAAAAAAGGGTCCAAATTCGGAACAGTGTGAAGACGACCTCGGAATGGAAATTTGATGGTTCTGTTAGCTCAGTTAGGTGATTTTGGGGTTGGTAGCATGTTCAGAATGTGTTTTGGAGGCTCGTAACTCATTTAGGCTTGAAATGCCGAAGTTTGAATTTTTAAAGTTTCCGGTTCGATAGCGAGGGTCGGATTTGAATTCTGGAAGTCGCAGTAGCTTCATCATGTCATTTGGGATGTGTGTGTAAAACTTCATGTCTTTTGGGCGAGGTTTGGTTAGGTTTTTTATCAAAAGAGTGTTTTGTTGGAATTTGAAGTTCTTAGGCTTTAATCTTTGATTTAATTGGATTTCCGGTGTTGTTTTAAGTGTTTTAAGGATTGGTACAGGTTTGAATGAGGTATTAGGTGGTATCGGTGCTTTTGGTTGAGGTCCCGGGGGCCTCGGGTGTGTTTCGGATGCTCAACGGGCAAGTTATAGAGTTGGATGGAAAAATTTGCAGCAGGCTTCTATTATTTTTGCTTTTTTGGCTTGGGAACCGCAGAAGCGGCTAGGCAGCCGCAGAAGCGAGGCGTGGGCTCAAGGTCAGGTCTGCAGAAGCGGACGAATTTCCGCAGAAGAGGTATCGCTTCAGCGATCCATAGACCGCAGAAGCAGAAAATGGGATGGTAAGTGGAAGCCACAGAAGCGGAACTTTGTCCGCATATGCGGGACCGCAGAAGCGGTCCTTTGTCCGCAAAAGCGGAAATGTCTGGACATAAATAGAAAATTGTGAGGGTTTAATTTCGTAAGTTTGAAAATCGATTGAGAGCTCGGGAGAAGGTGATTTTGAGTGGGTTTTGAAGAGAAAATCATTGGGTAACGTTTTTTCCCTTTACACTATATTTCATCATTATATAGCTAAATACATCATTGGAATTCGAATTTAGGATCAAAATTTGGTTAATTTGGGGTAAAACTTCATAGACCAAACTATTGGGTTTTGAGGGGGCATTTAACCTCCGATTTGGGAGATTTTTATATGGTTAGACTCGTGAGAGTACGAGGGTTATGAAAATGTGAAAATTTTTCAATTCCTAGACGTTGGCCGGAGGGTAATTTTGGTCATTTTACCTATTTTCGCCCCTAGCTTTAATTTTAATAGTGAAATCAGTTGTTTGCAATATTATTTACGGTGTGTAATTGAATTGAGTAGATTTGGGCCATTTGGAGTCGGATACTCGTGGCAAAGGCACTGTTTCTACTGATATTTAGCCGGTTCGAGGTAAGTGGCTTGTCTAATCTCGTGTGGGGGACTTTTCCCCTTAGGACAAGTTCTAAATATTTGAATGCCTCGTATGTGAGGTGACGAGCGCGTACTTGATAAAATTGTTGTAAACCCATTTCTACTTGTAGTATTTACATGGAGATTTTCTGTTTACTTGTTCCTTTAATTTGTAGGTTTTGACCTGTGCTAGCTTAGAGAAGCATGCTTAGCTGACTTAGTTGCTTAATTGTTTAACTGTACTATTTGCACTTTGTGAAGCATGTTAGGTTAGAAATTTCATTTACTTGTACTGGTTTAGTGTTCATTCTGAGATTATGAGTTGTTGTTGTGGTTCACTATAAATTGGGACTATGGGATGGCTTCCCGGGAGATCCCCTGTACTTGACTTATTCTTGATTGAAGGTGCGGGATACCAATAGATCCTTGGCACGTGTTTCTATATATACATTAGGATGCCAAGATATCCTCGACCCACTTATTGAGGATACCAAGAGATCCCCGGCTCACTTATTGAGGATACCAAGAGATCCTCGGGATTCCAAGAGATCCCTAGTATACATGATGAGGATACCAAGAGATACTCAGGTTAGCAAGAGATCCCTAGTTACTATATCCTGGTTGAGGACAATATTTACTTGTATTTTACCATTACATTTTATTACTGCTCTTCTATACTTATTCGGTTCAGATTTTTGTTGTAGACTTTATTTAGATTGTTTCCGTTACCTTATTATTTATTATGTTTATGTCAGTACGGCCCTGACCTTCCTCGTCACTACTCAACCGAGGTTAGGTTTGGCACTTACTGAGTACCGCTGTGGTGTACTCATGCCCTTCCTGCGCATGTTTTTTTCATGTGCGGATCATTCAGGTACCTCTACTCAGGCACACTATCAGTGAGGCTGGAGGACCACGGAGACTTCGAGGTAGTTCTGCTGCATCTCCAGATCGACGAGACTCCTTCTTACTCTATCTTTAATATCTAGCTTTCTCTCTTTTGGTTGTTAGAATAGTCTGGAGTTTTGGAGACATACTATACATTTCTATAGCCTGTGTTGCCCGTGAGTTTCCGGGTCTTTGGGAATAGTGTTAGACTTGTGTTTTATTGAGTTGTACATGTCGAGTGGCATCTAGTACAGTTATTTTTATTTATTTAATTTGATTTTCCTCTGTTTTTCCGCAATTGTTATGCTTTCCACAAAATTTGGCTTATCCGGTCGTGGGGACTAGGTGCCGTCACGACATGTTCACGATCGGTGAACTAGGGTCGTGACACTTTACCTTTTTCTAACTTGGTTCATTCATACGAATTTTTGACGCCTGATTGCTTGGTTGTCAATTAGTTTCCTTTCCTTAATTGGCACAACCGTTTACTGTCAAAATCTTTCCCTTAAATAAATATTATGTATTTACCCCTTCTTGCACTACTTTGAGTTTTGTTAAATAACTTATGTTGAAATGAGAATCCCTTAATTAAAGGGAAACCTTGTGTGATTGATTGTCAAATTATTTTCTTACCTAATTCTGTTTCTTTTCTACACTATAAATACAAGTTTTTAACAATCCTCCACACACGATTAAGGACACAAAAATCACAACTCTCTTCTAAAATAATACTCATGCTTCTTGACTGCACTTTGGCTTCCATAAGGCTACTGTTTCTCCCTACTTGTTCCTTTGAACTGGTATGTCTTAAAATTAATTTCAGTATCATTCTAATGTGCTTATACATAGTCTTTGTATCCATGTATGCTTTCAACTCCCTACAAAGTTAATTTGAAGTACCTACATGCTTTTGCTTGATGTTTCTTTGTTTCTTGCTGCTAGTATGAACAATTGCTCCCATACCCCATTCCCCTATGTGTGCTGAGATAAGGTATGGTTTGGCAGCATCCTAATTGCTGTCCAAGGCTGAACCTGACCTTCAACAAGGTCTTAACTCCCTAATGCTAAGGCTGACAGGTTGGGCAGTTGTGTGCCAGCATCCTAATTGCTGGGCATGACGACCAGCCAGCCCTGGCCTACCCTTAATTCCCTTTTATTTCACTTACACTTACTCTTAGTCTCTAAGTTTTGCCCCCCCCCCCCTTCCTATGAGCCTTGCCTTGGGACCTTGAGTTCCCTCTGAACTTGGACATTTGAGGGATGACCTTTCTATTCTGCACTATAATCTGATTCTGCTATGATATTTGGGGTGTACGCATTGCTTGGAACTCTTGATGTTCCTTGGAACTTTGCACATCCCAAATAATAGAAAGGCTTTGGAAAGTCTGATCCTGGAATATGGTTTATCTCATATTATTAGACTCTGAGTCTGGACTAGGCTGATTAGATATAGATGTAATCACTACGTATTTTTTAATCTTTCCTCTAATTCATTTGGTCTGTAATTAATTTTGTAATAACTACTGGGGGTGTATAGTGAAAGGGATGGGTTTGAATGTGTGCGAAGGGGTAGATACCATGTATTAGGAATTATTTACTTTCAGATTTCAGCATCTCATGTAGATACCATATTTTAGGGATCTTTACTTTCAAACATCAACATTTCATATAGATACCACGTTTTAGGGATATTTACTTTCAAATTCAGCACCTCATATAGATACCATGTTTTAGGAATTATTTACTTTCAGATTTCAGCATCTCATGTAGATACCATGTTTAGAAATTACTTCTCTCAAACCCCTGCATCTCATGTAGATTCCATGCTCATAGGTTTTCTGCACTTTGTATAAATATCATGCCAATAAATCGTTACTGAAACTCTGCATATCATATAGATAATGTGCTTATAGGACTTCCTAAATTTTGTATATGCGTATGTCACCAGGTAAATCTGCTTATAGGATTTAAAATAACCAATTGCATATAGATGACCTGCCCATAGGATCCCTGCATAACAATAACAGTGATAAAATCAGTGACGCTTAGAGAGCATGCATATAGAAGCTATAAACTAAAATCTAAATCGCCCATTCGCTCCTATGTTTAAAATCAGTGGTAATTTGTTTAACACTCATAGAACTTACAACCAACAATTCTTTTTACAATCAGGTTATTCCTCCATTAATAGATATCATGCCAATATGCCCCGTTTAACACATAGGTAGAATAGTTGAGTAATTAATCAACTATGTCAGTTTTCGACAACTATATCTAAGCATGACTAATTTGGACTCCCTATCTGGTAAATATGTGGTAAACCAATCTATCCTACGCCTTAATTAAATTCAACACCAAATCAGTATGTGTAAGACCTGCTAAACTATATGCTTTTCTTTGATTTAATGAGGCTTATTTGAGCCACATCTGCTTATTTGCTCTTACAAATCTGGTGTATATGTTTTGAGTGTCGCCTTAGAATTTTATCCTTTGAACTCACAACTCCCCCCAACTTCCATCCCTTTAGGATTAGTAGTCCAATATGCCTCCAGGACTGATAGGATCAGGACAGGTAAAAGCATGCAATAAGTAATGATACCATTCCGTGGATAATACCTTAACGGGGTGGGAAGGGTAGACATGGAGATAATTAGCACGCGATAAGACCATGCGTACGATTGGCTACCAGTGTTGTGTGGATGATCCATGTGTTTCAAAAACCTAGGACCCCTTTCCCTTATGTAACTTTGTTTTATCGATAAATTCCTATATCTCATTTTAGTCACCAAATTCCTCTTTTACTGCAATATTCTTCTCTTTTCAAAATTTCCATTTATTCATTTCTTTATTTAAATTTCTGCACTTGGACATTTTTAAACAAATTATGAGAACACTTTGTTACGACCCGACCCGTTGTCTCATGTGTTACTGCTCCGTTTCCCCCATTTTATGCTTCTTCATGTTTCGTTATCGGTATGTGGTTTTGTGTTAGAGTTGATTTGGATTAGTTTTGATAAGAAATAAGATACTTAGTCTTTTTAAGGAAGACTTAAGTTGGAAAAGTCAACGGGACATTGACTTATGAGTTAGAAGGCTCGGATGTGACTTCCGATGATTCAGTTAGCTTTGGGAAGTGATTTGTGACTTAGGAGTGTGATCGCAATTGATTTTGGAGGTCCGGTGTAGAATTAGACTTGAATTGGCGAAGTTAGTATTTTGGCGAATTCCGGTTGATGGGTGAGATTTTGATCCGAGGGTCGGCATGGAATTCCGAGAGTTGTTGTAGCTGCGTTGGGTGATTTTGGATATGTGTGCAAATTTTCAGGTCATTCGGACATTGTTTGGTCGGGTTTTTGATCGAATTCGTGTTTCGAAAGTTTTTAAAAAACTTAGGCTTGAATCCAATGAGAATTGATGATTTTAGTGTTGGTTGATGTGTTGTGATGATTGGAACAAGTTTGGGTAATTTTTTAAGACATGTTGGTGCTTTTGGTTGAGGTCCCGGGGTCCTCGGGTGAGTTCGGGTGGTTAAACGGAGAGTTCTTGAAGTTTGTTGCAGGTTCATATTGCTGGTATCAGGTATTTTCACTTTTGCGGAAATGGGCTGCAGAATCGGTTCCGTAGAAGCGAGTTATAGGTCGAAAAAGCGGTTCATGGTTTGGTAGGGTGGTTCCGCAGAAGTGGAATGAGGTTCGCATCAGCTGGTCCGCAGGAGCGGAGGTTAACCGCATAAGCGGTTTGGGTCTTAAGAGGGAGTTCCGCAAAAGAGGAATTTGAGCAGCAAAAGTGGAACTGGAATTTTAAATAAAAATCTGCAAAAGCAGGAAATTGGCCGCAGAAGCGGTCCCGCCTAAGCGGAAGGGGGATCGCAGAAGCAAAAGTCAACTGGTGGCAGAAGGGTTTTTATCGGACATTTCATTCGCGAGTTCAACCACTTTTCCTCCATTGTTGAGCGACCTTGAGAGCATTGGGCGAGGATTTTGAGAGTCTTGACTGGGAATCGATTGGAGGTAATTCCCTTGGCCTAATTATTCAAGTTTATGGTAGAAATAACATGTAAATTGGTGGAAATTCATCAAAAATGGGGTAAGTTAGGGCTTGAGAAATTATAAGTTAAAAATGGAATTTGGAGGGTCAAGTGGACTCCGATTTTGGTAAATTTGATATGTATAGACTCATGGCGATACGAGGAATCCGGTAATGTAAGTTTTGTAATTTTTTGAAAAGTGGGCCTGGGGCTCGGGTTTTGCTAGTTTCGAGATTTTTGCTATATTTTGATAGTTTTTGATTGGGTATTGTTCCCTTGGCATAGTGTGATGTATTGACTCTGATTTTGGTAAGATTCGACGCAAGAGGAGGCCGAATTGAGGGGCAAAGGTGTCGGGAGCTTGAGATTTCGCCAGATCGAGGTGAGTAATACTTGTAAATGATATCCTGAGGGTTTGAAACCCTGGATTTACACATCATAGTGCTGTATTGAGGTGACTTGCACGTCGGATAGCGAGCGTGGGGTAGAGAACCGTTGGGGATTGTGACTTGGTCCATCCCAATTGATGAAATTACTACGTATTTGCTGAAACTACTTGTTAACATCATGATTTGGGCTGATTGCCATGTTTTGCGCTTCGTGCCGATTATTTGAATCCTTCAGGGATTGATATCACTAATTTTGCATTACTTTGCATGTTATTTTATCTCGGTCTAGGGTTTTAATACTGTTTTGCAAATTCAGCCATTTTTTCATGATTTAAAAACTTAAATGATATTTTACCGACGTTTTAAGCTGAGAACTGCTATTTTATTATTGCCCAAGGGGCTTATGTGCATTTCTGGACTGTGCTTCGATCGGGATGCGCGCCGCAGTAGTGTTATAGTGAATTTTGGATCTATGGATGGCTCGGGCTGCACGCCGCAGTTGTGTGATATTGATATTGGGCTTGGGCTGTAGGAGCCCTTCCAGAGTCTGAACCCCTACAGTGAGCGCAGGTACCCAAATGGATCGAGCTGCGCGCCGCAGCGGTCATATGCATTGCATTGCATTCATGTATTGGTTCCTGTTTGTATTACGTGTCATGAAATTCAGCACTCTCATTTTATTGGCATCCATGCTACTTCCTGCACTATTTACCAGATACCCTGGTGTTAATTGTTAGTGGAGTGATGTACCCGAGGGGCTGACTTATGTGTTGATTCGCACCATCTGTCTTCGCATTCATTTGCTTAACTGTTGGAAAGAATATTTTCAAAGGAAGTTTTAACTGATCCCAGATATTTTCTAAAGGATTTCACGGTTTTACTGTTTTTCAGTGATTTGCACTGCCCTATATAGCATGATGAAGTGCATTACATTTTTTCTTACAGCACAGTTATTATTTACTTTTATTACTCATTAAGTTGGAATACTCACTTTACTCCCTGCACCTCGCGTGCAGTTGTAGGTATTGTTTACCCTGAAGCGGGTTAATAGCTGATTGAAGGTATTACTACTTTAGTTGAGCAAGGTGATCGCCAGCGTTCGCGGCACCGGACTTCGTCTTTTGATTCTAAATCTTATTTTGTATATTATTGGCCCTGTAGTTGTGTTCAGATTTCTTTAGATGCTCGTGACTTGTGACACCTCGGTCGGTCTGTTTTGGGTTGTAGATATCGATTATTATTGTTATTAAGTTCTATTTATCTACTCATTTATGTTTAATAATTTCGAAAGAGGCGTCATTGTTCTATTGGCTGGCCTTGTCTTCACGAGAGGCACCATCACGGCCGGGTTTTGAAATTTGGTCGTGACACACTTAGACCGCAATTTAAACATGTTTGTTATGTACCTACTTGCAACCCTTATGTGTGGAATTATTTTGTATACTTGTTTGCATTTAAAGTCACAATATAGCATGGCGGGGAACCACACTAGTAGAACTTGAGGGTTGCCTAACACCTTCCCCTCGAGATAATTTCTAGCCCTTACCCAAACTCTGGTTTTCCAACTCAAAACCCTTAGTATCCTAATACACTTAATCATTAGGTGGCGACTCTTCAAATCCAAAACTCAATCCCAAACGGGAATAGAGTTGATTTCCCAAATGTCTTAAACCCGATTTCACGAGGAAAAATGGGGCGTCGACATCGATAGAGGCTCAATATAAAGATGAGTGAAAATAGTCAATAAATCAACATATTTGATAGAAACTCACTTTAAAGAGAAGTGAAATCAATAACTTCAAAAATAGGCCTCTCAGGCAAAATATCACCCATGTGCATATATATATATATATATATATATATATATATCGCCCCTCAGGAAAACCTCTCTGTCACTCATGACTCATCTCTTACCAAACAATACTCACACTTAGAATTCGCGTTCAATAGGTGCCATATAGTAACCGCTGCGGCATCTAACCTGATCTATATATCGCTGCGGCGTCCAGCCCGATCCATATATTTAGACGACGGCACTCACTCGGGGTGTGCATACTCTGAGAGGGGACCCTTACAGCCCAAGCGTAATATTGCTATGGTGTGTAGCCCGATCCAACATATCGCTGCGATATATATATATATATATATATATATATATATATATATTGCTGCGACGTGCATCCCGATCCATAGATATATAATACTCACAACTAGGCCCTCGGCCTCTATCAGTTATTAACCTCACCATTAGACTCTCAGTCTATCTCAGTCATCAATCTCACCATCAGACGCTCGGTCTATCATAGTAAAACAGGGAACTCAGCCCAAAACAATTTTCCACACTTTAAAGAATATAGTGATGAAGGAAAATTTGAGTAATAAACATGTAAAACATGACTGAGAATATGGCTTCAAACAAATAGAGTGAGGAAAGATAGCAAAACCCAAGCCCCGGGCTCACTTCTCGAAACTCAAAAATTTCACATCATTAGATTCCTTATCTTCCCACGAGTTCATACATATAAAAAGTTCTCAATTCCGACCTCAAATGGTCCTTCTAATCCCAATTCAAAAGTCCAATTTCCCAAGCCCTAGTTCTTCAATTTTAGGCTTAGTTTCCACGAATTTCTAGGTGGATTTCATAATATAATCAAGTTTTGAAACCAAGATTCTTACCTCAAGTCGATTCCTCTTGAATCCATCTTTCATCTCCTTCAAAATCCTCCAAAAACCGAGCAGCCATGGGTGAAAATGACTTAAAAACATTTTGCCCAGCACTCTCCAAATCCTTCTTCGCGATCGCGACCAAGGCCACGCGATCGCAAAGCACAAAAATCCAAGGCTTCAAAAATACTCAATGCAAACTCGATGCTCCCTCTGCGAATGCGGTGCTCTTTTTCCCAAACTTACGCGAACGCAGACCAGCCTATGCAAACGCGGAGAACAAATCCACTGGGTCCCTAAATCCTAATAAGCGAACGCGTACACACAACCGCGATCGCGAAGCTTCCACCTCCAAAACTATGCAAACAAGAACCTATCAATGCAAACTCGAAGAGAAAAAATAGGCCAACGAAAAATCCCTCTACGCGATCGCGAGGGACTTCACTCGATCGCGAAGGCCATTTCTTCTACAACAGCTGAGATGAAAATCTGCAACTCCAAAATGCCAAAAATGGTCTGATTGACCATCCGAAACTCACCCGAGGCCCCTGGGACCTCAACCAAAAATGTCAACATGCCCTAAAACCTCATCCAAACTTGTTCTGATCATTAAAACACCTCAAACAACATCAAAGTACTCAAAATTCATCGAATTGGAGCCTAAGTTTTCAAAAACTCCTGAAATACACTATCGATCAAAAAAACCAACCAAACGACATCCGAATGACCTGAAATTTTTCACTCACATCACAAAGGACATAATAAAGCTACATAAACTCTCGGAAATCCATTCCAACCCTCGGATCAAAATCTCACTTATCAACCGTAATTCACCAAAATACTAACCTAGCCAATTAAAGCCAAATCCTTCTACAGACTTCCAAAATTCATTCTGATCGTGCTCCTAAGTCATAAATCACCCAATGAAGATAACCAAATCATAAAAATTCCGATCCGAGCTCATATACAAATAGATCAACTCTTGGTCAAACCTTGTAAATTCAAAGATTTCAATTGAGTCTGTTCTTTCAAGTTCATATCGATTTCCGTGAAAACCAAAACCAACGATTTACATTAGTCATAACATATCATACGGGGCAAGTCATGCCCGAGAACTGGCGATCAAACTGCAAAAGCTCAAAACGGCCGGTCGAGTCGTTACATCCTCCCCCACTTAAACACACGTTCATCCTTGAACGTACCCAGAGTTGTTCTAGAAGCCAACCAATAGCTGAATAACCTTACCATGCATATACCCAGGGGTGATCCCACGTCACCCTATCTCATATAGGTCCAGTAACACATAGAAGCTGAAATTACACAACCCAATCGAGCCCATAAATTGTAGAACCACATTTTCACTTCTGAACCCATCGACACGATCAAAACCTCACACCTATACTTTGAATAGGCCCGAATCAACTGTAATAGCCCATGCCTGCAACCTCAAGTACAATTATATGATATACCACATAACTCAACACATGCAGCGATAATTTCCATTAACAACAGCTGCCCACAACAACAAATACCGACAGAAAACCTCTTATTAGCTAAAGTCTCATTCCAACATTTTCATGCTCTGCCAATGATAATGAAACTCACAGTAAACCATAACCATTTCTCATATCTCGAAACCAACTCAAATGAAAGAGATGTACATCAAGCTCGGCAGCACTATCACAACACAAGGCTGAGAGCCCGTCTCACATCATAGAATGGAACACACGAATCTAACCCGCAAGTTCATATCTCCACATAGCTACGCTGTAATGCGCGGTCCTATCCAAACACTGCTCCACAAAGGATACCTCAAGTCACTATGCTCGAAATTGACAACCATGCACAATCTGATGTCTGGAACCAAAGTAAATCATTACCCCCACGGTGAAACAATTGACATATATCATGCAAACCCGTAGAACATATCTGATACGCCATTCACCGAGCAACTCCCAATTACTCTTCCCGTTTGACTTCCATTATGAAATTTCGATAGAACTGCACCATAGGTGCCTATAACCAACAGATCGTAGCATCTCACAATACTGAAAGGTAATTCACAGATCCCCCTAACAGCTAATAACTCAAAACAATCGAATCAATACATCCTTCGCCAACGACAACTCGAAGTCAACAAAACCATCTCGATGCCGGACACATATCCATATAGGTCTACCAATGGACCACACATCACCTCTAGTTACCCACAACAATTAAATAATCCTACGAAGGTTCATAATGACTGAATCACTACACATACTAACATCTGACTAACTTATCCATATTTTTTCATCCACAACTACGAGCTAACCTGTATATGAGAGTTTCTAGTCTCCAAGTCTATGAAACACATGAATTACCATATTTGATCCCAATTCTGCCACTCTTATATAAAACTCACCTGTAGTACCTAATCATCCCACGGGAGATACTCGAAGATTCTTCTGTGCCATCAAGCAAACTCGAATACCAACAGTCGATCAAGCCTGAAAGTTCCACAATACTACCCAAGTGCCATCAACATAATAACATTGCTCTGTTACTAAAACATATACTCTCATCAAATCACTTCCAATTAGCAGTACCGCTTCCTTAATCATCTGAGGCCACCCGCCGTTTAACAATTTCATGAACTCTCTTTCAGAACCGAATTGTAACCCATCTAACCAAGAACTTCCATTAATCCCATCTAGAAGAGAAATAATTACACATCCCATACTTCTCACACTCGTAGAAGATGCACCTCTCTAATCCCGGTAGAAATCAACAAGAACTCTCCCAATTTCTTTTGCACAAATTAAACTGCCAGGACTGAATCCTTCTAACTAGACCAAGCTAAGCAAGCCATCAAAACCCAAGAGCATTAATGCAAAATACCTGTAAGAATTCATTACCTCGAACACACACAAAGAATTAATCATATCCTTGACACAGTGGTTCGGTTTACTATAACGCGACTCCATCTATCTAAATTCACTTCTGATTCATCATCAACTTGATATTCCCTCTTGCTGAAGTACCACAATTCCTCAACCCAGGCTCGCCACACAATACCCAAGAATAAATCCACACTATCTAAGACCCATAAGCCACTGAATATTCTTTTAAATTTCCCAAAAGTACCACATTCCAAAACACCTTACTCAAAAGAACTTCCTGCAAATTTAAATCTGTTACCTTTTTTTTCCTGATACTAATACATTGAATCCCATAATTAAACATAAAAATACCATATGTCTTGAACTCTTCCAAATAAAAACTCAATTTCTAAGCACATACACAACTTTAAGATACCCAATTACTACATGAAGCATTTTGAACAAATTATAACCATTTTAGAAAGTCATTCACTCTATTCATACTACACTTAACCCGATCAACCGAACAACCAGCGCCTTATCGGCACTTCTGACACTGTAGCACATAACCTTTTCTTAGTCAAAATTTTCCTTTAATCAAGCCATCCTCAAGCTCAATCTCTGCAACCAGAATGGATTCACCATACACCTCAAATCAGAACCAACATAGCACATAACCGAGAAATTAGCTAATCAATAGCAAACTCCCCCACTTGGCTCGAAGCAATAGATCAAAATAAGCTCAATAACTTATAATACTGATACTATGTTGATGCCACAATACCATAGTGAGATTAAACTCATATCCTTTGTAAGCTTGTGTAAACACAAATCATCTAGTACTTTAAATCTTTTGCGAATCTCGCAATAGTTAAGCCCTCTCTCTTAAGCGACCCAAAATTCCAAATTCCAAAACTTACATTTCACTTGAACATGAGATCTTCTAACAATCACATAAGGGTCACACAACCCCAAAACACTTCGCAGGAGATAACCCACATGTTTTGCCTTCAGTTAGCCTTTCTGTATACCTTCCACCGCTATAAACTGTACGCAGTCAACTACTCTTCCTGAGTCTGAACTCATACTACAACATAAATTAACTTCACTCCCAATTAGAGAACATGAAAAGATCCTTCACACGCCCATAACTCGAGGCTATACATCGAATTACGATGGAATTCAAACACCTAATACTTTTCTATCATTCGGCAGACCTTCCTCGTCACTTCCAAATCACATAGATACATCTTGCAATACTAACATAATCATCATATTGCTATCCAACCGTCACTTCCACTAATAGGGACAATACCGAACATATAAGTTAAAAACATATTGGTCACACAATCAGCACCTCAGCGCTCAAGCCATAGGCAAGGATCCGACCTCAAGTCTTCCAGACTAGCCCAACATAAACTCATAAAGATTACATCTCGCCCCTCGATCAGGGAATCACAACCCATAAAGGCACAACTGATACTGAGCGCTTATGCGCGCATGCAAATGCGTGGAAGGAATTTCAAAAGTTACTTTTCAAGCTGAATTAAGAACGCACGATAAGAATTCCAGAATGTGAAGTTTTACTAAATGTTCTGCAGTCTCTCGAGATAAATACAGACGTTTATGTATCGATCCGCGAGACTCTACTAAACCTTCTCATGACTTGTGAGACCTATGTAACCTAGGCTCTGATACCAACTTGTCACGATATTAAACGGGCCTGATCGTGATGGCGCCTCTCGTGCAGACAAGGCCAGCCAATGCAACACTCACATTAACCCTTTAATCATTAAGAGTCATTTTTAAACCTTTAATTAGAGCAATATTTCATAATATAAATCTGGAAGAAGTAGTGCAAAATTTCTACACAAGCCCGACATCGGGGTGTCACTGTTCATGAGCATCTATCAAGGTCTGAATACAAAAAGAAGTCTAAAATAATGTACTAATTAAAGTAATATCAATGTAAGGAAAGCAACGGTGTTGCGGACATCATGAAGCCACCTGCTAACTCTGATGACTCCGCGTCTGAGCCAATCAACATCCACTATCGGGTTCCGATTTACCTGCATCGGCACACGAAGCGCATGGAGTAATCTGAGTACTCCAACCCAGCAAGTAATAAGAGTAAATAAAGACTGAGAAGTAGGAAACAATGAATCCACATTAAAGTTAGGCTCAATAAACACAACAGGCTTTCAAATCATAATACTAGTCAACCTTCCCTTTTAAAGTTTGGCTTTTAGTAAAAATTATTTTGAAATACTTTCCAGTAGTTTTAGTGGGGGTTCTGTTGATACCCAATTTTCCCTATGTATTTTATATACTAAAAATATTCTCAAAATAGTATGTGTATGCATACATAAGCATGCCCAAGAGTTTTGTTATTTTTTCCTAATTTTCTAAGATTCGTAAAATTGATTTATTATTTATTTTAGCAGTATAAAATGCCATAATTATTCTAAAAATTACCATTTTTTGTGAATAATTTATTTTCATCCTCATATTTACACAAAATATAATAAAGGTGATTTTTGCATATTTTTACAAATTTATTTAATATTTTTAATCTAAAATTGCAATGATAGCCTATATTATGATTAATGGCATTTTACAATTCTCAGTATTTTTAGATTAAATTTTATTTATTATTAATTAGTTCAGTGCTTTTAATTTATTTTTAAAATCTTTTTAACTATTTTTACAGAAATTAAAGGGGAGAAATTGGTTATTTAATACGTAGCCATTTCCAATTGCAATTGTAGCCTCTAATTAACCCCCCAATTCCACCACTAATCGAAAGGCCCAATTTCAAATTCCAACCCAAACCTACAACTCGTTTTCAGACCCGCCCGGTTCCTCTTTTAATCTTAGCCGCTGATCATTTTGATCAACGGCCATGATCCGTTCTTTCCTTTTTAATTTCCATACCCCAACCCTAATCTATTCTATAAAATGTGCCTCCTTTGAACTCTCATCTCTCAAAACTCTCTCTAGCCCTCCCCGGAACCCTAGCCTCCCCCTAACTTGTTCCACTATGATTTCACCAGCGTACATGGCTTCTCAGGCCATGGACAGCCTATACCCACCTCCTATGTCTCCTGCATGCCTATTGTTCAAAGGATAGAGGCCAGACCTTGAGGGTCTTCACTCAGGCCTTCACTGATTCGAAGATTCCGGCTATCTCCGGCTTTTCTTCATTGGCTCTTGGTCTTTTTAGCTTGTTTATGACATTATCCGGTTTAGATCGAGTATTTTCGAAGACTTTCTCATTTCTAGGGTTCATCTGGAACCCTAAATATCAAGGTTCTCTCCGATTATTTTAGATATGTTACATGTTTACACCGTTGCTTAAGTCTCTTAAACCTTTTATCCGATTTTCTTTCAAAAGGGCACTTCTTTTTATTAGGGTTTCTGGAAAGTTCTTAAAATGTTTCTGACTCTTCTTCTTATCCTTTTCTTGGTAAAAATCAACCCCTGCTATGTTCTTATTTGCTCTTTTCTGATTCGCATGACTTTTCGTGTGTTCTTATATTTGTTGTATTATGAAGTTTTTCTGGTATGCTCTCACATGCCTATATTATGTGTTTCTTTATTGTATTCTCCTACTGAGTTTTAGTCCTTTGTTTGCCTTTACCGGACTTCCCCTGGATTCTTTCTAGATGTGTTTCATCGACTTTTTCTTTAAGTTTACACTACCTAAACTCATTTAAATTTCAAGCTTTTCTTGAAACTTGTTTCCTATACTGGTTTCTATGTTCTACTTGCTTTTGTGCTTGTATGCTTCTCCTGAGACTCTGAAAAGGTCTCTGAGCCTATCTCAATAGTTTGCCTCTTCATCTCTGTATCAAATTCGAGTCTAAAAACCCTATGATTTTGGGGGGGGGGGTTTCTTTGGCTAATTTGGTTTTATGTTTGGACAAGGGTTCTGCTTTGAAACCTTGAATTCTCAGACTCTCTTCGAGTTTATGAATTGAATTTGAACTCTTTCTGTGTTTGTGATTGCAAAACTTTCTTGCTAGTCTTTAATAATTAGCATGACCTCCTTCTTGCTTGACGTGTCTATGTTTTTTATATGAGAACTTCTCTTTCAAATGTTTTGCCAGCTGTTAATTGATTTTGAATCCCTTTAATGTTTCTTATTTGATTTTTATTAATTTTTCCCTTAATTAAAACTTTCCTTTACCTCTTTTCTGACTCGAGTAAGGCTTTCAATGGGATTCTTTACTGGTTATTTTAGTGATTCCCTTTCCTTGTTTTACAAATCAAGTACCACTAGACTTTTACCTTAAATGTCTTCTATGTATTTACCCTTATTTGTCTACCTTGCACAATATATTTACTTGATTTTCTTCCTTAAATAACTTCTGCCCATTGCCGTTTGAATTTGGACTCCTTAATTAAAGGAAGTCTATGGGCTGATTGATTTTAATTGGTACATAGTTCCTTAATTATTACTAAACTATGATTCTTTCCTTATTTGCTACACATGTTTTCAATTATAAATACCCTGTTGTTTCATTAACACACACACGATTTTATCATCACAACTCTCTTCTAAAACTTACATTCTTGCTTCTTGGTTGCAATTTGGTTTCACTAAATCTATTGTTTCTCCCTACTTGCTCTTCTGAACTGGTATGTCTTACTTTTGATTCAAGCATATAACACAATATATTTACTTAAAAGCTTTTTTTTTACTGCTTTATAGAGTTTAGCTTTAAAAAATAAATACGTATGCCTTGCTATCTGTTGTTGCAATGAGTCCCTATCCCCATTCCCTTTATGTGCTTGGGTTGTATTTTAAGGCATGGCAACATGCAAAGTTGTTGTCATGGATTAAGACTGGGTCCTTTGGATCCTAGCCTTTTTCAATCTCCTATTCCCCTATTTTGTTATGTGTATAGAGTTTAGGAATAGCACGGCAGCATATGAATTGATGTCCATGGCTGAACCTGACCTTCAAAAGGTCCTAACTCTCTAATTTTTAAGCTGACAAACAGGTCAGGGGTGTGCCAGATGCCCAATTTCTAGGCATAACCACAAACCTGCCCCGATTCCCCCCTAATTCCCTTTCATTGCACTTACACTTACTCCTAGTCCCTATGTTCTGCCCCCTTTCTTATCAGCCTTGATTTGGGAACCTTGAGTTCCCTCCGAACTTGGACATTTGAGGGCTAGCCCTTCCACACTGCACCATAATCTGTTCTGCAATGATATTTGGGGTGCAAGCACTACCTGCAACTCTTGAAGTTCCTTGGAACTTTGAAACATCCCAAATAAGAGAAAGGCTTTGAAAATATGATCCCGGAAGTTGGTTCATCTCATATTGTTAGATATTGAGTTTGAATTAGGATCCTTGGATGCAGCTTAAATTTCTTATGTAATTTTATTTGTTTTTTGTCTGATTCATTTGGTCTGTAATAATTTGTAATAAGTTATGGGGTTTAGTAAAGAAAGGGGAGGGTTACTTACTATGTGCATAAGGGTAGACATCATGTTCATTAGGTATTTATTTCTACAAATCACGTCAAGCTATACATTTTTGCATCTAGATATCTTATTTTAGGTTTTGCACTCTCATATATAAATAATGTTTTAAGTTCTGGATTTCTACATTATTCATATAGAAATCCTGTTTAGCTTTTGCTCTTTCATATAGAAATCCTGCTTTAAGTTCTGCATTTCGTACATAGGACAATAGTTATCTGCATTTCTGCATCTCACATAGAAAACATGCCTATAGGATTCTGCATTTTTTCCTATCATATAGAAAGCATGTCTATAGGGTTTCTGAATACTGTATACGTATCTATCATAAGGCAAACGATCTCTTTTAGGCTTAAACAATAATTAATTGAATTCTATATACCATGTTCATAGGATTTCTGCATTCTTGCTATGCCTATAAAAAGTGTATAAAATTAACAACGCTTGAAAACATGCATATTGGAACTGTCAATCAATTTTGAATTACCTCACTCGTTTTAAGGTAATCTGTTAGTAATAACGCGTTATCAATTGCAGAACTTGTATTATTTTGTTAAAACTGGCAACCCTCCTGTAACCTATTTACTTCTTTTCTGAAAGCAATAAATATCATGCCTATAAGTTTCACCTAGGCCAGCCTTAGGGTAAAAGTTGTAACTGCATCAGTCTTCAATAACTGCAGCCAGGCGGACCTAATGTAGACTTCTTGTCTAAAAATATGGGTTGAACCAGTGCACTTAACGTTTAAGTTTAATTCAGACCTAATAAGTATATGTAAGGCATGCTAAACTACATTTTTTGTGATTCTGAGGAGGCTTATTTGAGCCTTTAATTGTTATGTGTACCCGATAATTGTCCTATGTGTTTTGTTTGATGCATTATGATTTTTACCTTTCTAAACTCTTGAAAAAACACAAAATATTCCTTCCCTTGATAGGACTAGAAGTCCCAAATGCCTCCGGGACTTATAGGATTGGGTCGGGTAATATCATGCTATAGGTAACGACACCATTTCGCGCTTAATACCTAAATGGGATGGGAAAGGGTAGATATGGATGTGATGACCACGCGATAACATCACGTGTATAAATGGTTGGTAGGTGTTGAGTGGGGTGATCCATATTATATATAAACCTTGGACCCCTTGCCTTATTCGTCCATTTTATTTTTTTGCCAAACTTCAGCTTTGAAATTGCTTTTAACTTGGAACAACTATGTGGAAATTTTCTCTTTTTACTTTTTATTCAAGGTTTTAAAACTGCTTCCCCTATCAAAATTCAGTTTCTTTAACTTCCTTAATCACTTGCAACCATTCTGTGAAAACCCCTCTTTGTATTTGTAATTCTTTCTTGTCTACTTGTTGTTTGCATTTAAAGTCACTACATAGTATGGCCAGGAACCACACTAGTGGATCTTGAGGGGTGCCTAACCCCTTCCCCTGGAGATAATTTCTAGCCCTTACCCGAACTCTGGTTTTCAATATCAAAACTCTTAGTTACATAATATACTTAATCATTAGGTGGTGACTCTTCAATCTCCAAAAATCCACTTCCCAAGCGGGAATAGAGTTGTCTTCCCGAATGTTGTAAACCGGATTTCGCTTTAGAGAAAAAGAGGGCGTCGATAGCATGGCGACTCTACTGGGGATGCTTTAGGCTTCTACCAACTCATGTTATATGTGACTTTATGTTTTCTTTATTGCTTTGTTTAATGCCTTTATTCGAAACTAACTTGTCTTTTTGTTTCTTTTTTCTTTAACGCTTTCATTTACTGGTTTCCTTCAATACCGTTAAATTTTTGAGCAATTATTGTAATAATTATGAACGTGAAAATACGTGGCAATTTTTTCATTCTTGTAATTGTATTTTTCAACATCATAGTCCACTCATGCCAAACAAACACCATTGTAATGCTTGATGAGTGGTTGCGCTCTTCCCATACTATTACCCCCTAAATTTGGCAAAGGCATATTGGCGGTAAAACTAGTCGATTAGCAGTGCAGTCGACGGTTCTGTGCCTTTCTCTCTTGAGTTGTCCGCTCAAGGGTACCGATGTATCACCCCATAGAAACCTTATTCTGTTTAAATCTCATGCATCACTGTCAAACCTAGTCGAGTCAGTTATGCTGTCCACATAATGACTCTTTAAGATAGCCTATCCAAAGTCCACTGGGTTCCCTTGGAACCCAAACGGATAATACCATACTTTGTGCATTTATTTGGAGAAGTAAATGCCATTATGCCAATTATTGATTTAAATAGTCGAGTTCGGCGGGGGTAAGGGACTAACACTTTGTTTTGCAGAAAATGAGGCACGAAATCCCTAGATTCGGCATAGTGACCAATATTCACCTGAGGTTGCTAAGATGGTGGGAGGACCTTCATTCTAGTGACCGGACTCTTGTCAACAAGCATTTGGGAAACTTACCCTCTCTTTTGGAAATTCCGCTAGACAATAAAATCATAGAGGCTGCGACCTTATTCTGGGACAGTGATAGATCAGTATTTCGATTTGGGGACCATGAAATGACACCATTGCTCGAGGAAATAGGTAGGTTAGCCGGTATTCCTTGGGAGACTCCAAGTTTGCTCATGCTAGAAAACCGCAAGGGTAAGGGTTTCTTCAAAATGATGGGGTTGAAGAAAAATTCAGACTTGACTTGTTTGAAGGATTCCTATATCACTTTGCGAACGCGATGCTCTTTTTCCCAAAACTTACGCGAATGCGGACTAGCCTATGCGAATGCGGAGAACAAATCCACTAGGTCTCCAAATCCTTATACGCGGACGCGTAAACACAACCGCGATCGCGAAGCTTGCACCTCCAAAACTACGCGAACGCGAACCTATCACTGTGAACGCGAAGAGCAAACGTGGGCCATAGAAAAATCCCTCTACGCGATCGGGAGGGACTTCACGCAATCATGAAGGCCATTTCTTCTACAACAACTGAGATGAAAATCTGCAACTCTAAAATGCCAAAAATGGTCCGATTGACCATCCGAAGCTTACCCGAGGCCCTCGGGACCTCAACCACAAACACTAACACGCCCTAAAACCTCATCCAAACTTGTTTCAATCATTAAAACACCTCAGAAAACATCAAATTACTCGAAATTCATCGAATTCGAGCCTAAGTTTCCAAAAACTCCCAAAATACACTTTCGATAAAAAATCCAACCAAACAACGTCTGAATGAAATGAAATTTTGCACACACATCAAAAATGACATAAAGAAGCTATAGAAAGTCTCGGAATTCCATTCCAACCCTCGGATCAAAATCTCACCTATCAACCAGAATTCGCCAAAATACTAACCTTGTCAATTCAAGCCAAATCCTTCCAAGGACTTCCAAAATGCATCACGATTGTGATCCTAAGTCATAAATCACCCAATGAAGCTAATCAAATCATAAAAATTCCAATACAAGCTCATATACAAATAGGTCAACTCTTGGTCAAAGCTTTCAGTTGAGACTATTCTTTCAAATTCATATTGATTTCCGTGAAAACCAAAACAAAAAATTTACATTAGTCATAATGCATCATACGAGGTAAGTCATGCCCGGGAACTAGCGATCAAAGAGCAAAAGCTCAAAATGACCGATTAGGTCGTTACACTATTATAGCTATTTAAATCCTGCATGCATGGTATCTAAGTGTATGAAGGCTGACTGTGAACCGGTAGACACGATTTAAAAGGAAATGAGTTTGCATACATGTTGTAACAAAAATTAAGTTACTTTACATCCTGTAGGCATGATATCCAATTGTGGAACTGATTTTATGACCCTATAGACATGATTTCTAGTTGTGAAAGTGAAGCGTGCAGAAATTATTTTAACAAGCACTGATCCAGTAGGAATAATTTCTAGTTATGAAAGAAAAATTTATTTTAAATAAACACTGATCCTATAGGCATGGTTTCTAGTTATGAAAACAGAATTTGTTTCAAACAAGCACTAATCCTATAGGCATGGTTTCTAGTTATGAAAGTGAAGAATACATAATTTATTTTAACAAAGCACTGATCCTATAGGCATGGTTTCCAATACGAAAGAAGAATGTATTTTAAACAAGCATTGATCCTATAGGCATGGTTTCTAGATATGAAAATGAAGCATGCAAAATTTATTTTAACAAGCATTGATCCAATAGGGATGTTATATATCCAATTTACCCACGATATATACAACTACCCACCCTTTTTACTAATATCCTCGATATTGTTTACAAGCTATTACAGTCACTACAATTGAATAATAATAAAAAAATGCAGAAATAAGAAATTACAACCAAAAGAAGCCGGATCTTGATTTCGTATCTGAGTTATATAATTAATCACTTCAATGCCAGTGTTTTAAATCTTTTATCATACTTGAGTGTGTCAAAGTTCCCTGAGGATCTCAGGGGATCCTGGGAAGTGCTCACACCCAGGTTTACATAATTCAAATAGAAGGAGTGTAGTGCAAAAGGGCGAGCCCTTATATGTCCAAGATCAAAGGGAACTCCAAGGACCCAAGGCAAGGCTCACATAAGAGGGGCAGAACGTAGGTTGTAAGAGTAGTGTAGAAGTGCAAAACAGAGATTTATTAAAACTGAGTTGGAAATAGTAAGTAGTAAAGGGTGATTTGAAAACAGTAGCAGTAAAGATCAAATACAAATAATCAGTAGTTACACAAAGGGGTCGAGGGGTTTTAGGAATACATTGTATGAAGCATATGATCCTAGAAAGGGGCAGGTTTGGGTCATGCACAACAATAGATGATGCTAGCCTGCCCATAAACCAACCAAAGGAACACAAACACATAGAAGGGTCATAGGGGTTTGGGATTCATAAGTTAGCAAATCACATAACAACCGAATGACAGAGTACATACATAGGGAACCATTAATCTAACAGGGGAAGTGAAGATATTTCAGCATGCTAATAACATGAGGACTACAGAAACATGAGCAGAAGAAAACATGAATGAGAAATCGAAGAAACTTAAAGAAACATGTTGTTGTTGAGACATAAAAATTAACCAAGACATACCAGTAGAGAATAAAGTGCAGAAAGGTAAAGCAAACAGGAGTCCACAGTCTAGCCTTGGCTTTCAGCCGGCTAGACAAAGCAATAGCACAAGTAGTGGTAAAGAAAAAGAGAGTTTTGAGTGTAAGTGTGTGTTCTGAACTTAATTTTTGTTTGTATCTGTAAAAGAAAAGAGGGTATGGTATTTAGAATTTTGAAAACGAAAAGAGAAGTGGTAAAATCATAAATACAAACATGGAAATCATCACAATCAGAATCAATTAACACAAGTCATTCCCTTTAATTAAGGAATCACTGTTTAATGGGAAGTAACATGTTTAATTAAGGAAAGAAATCATTTTGGCAACAGATTGATTATTGTGATATAAGGGGCAGTAAAGTATGAAGTAAATAATCAAGTCTACATGCAAAACATGCATATTTTTGGAAAGGATTCAGCAAGGTAAAACATCACGGTAAAGGAAATGAATCAATTAATTTAAAAAAGCGAGTGAAATTATGGTTCATAAAGAAAAACTTTTGCAATCAATCACAAGATCTAGATCAATCAAGGAAGAAACATGATTCTGCAATTCAGTATATAAATAGAGTGAATAGAAGCATTAGACATGTGGGGCAAAACACATTGGTAAAACAGATAACACAAACATATAGTAGTGGTACAAATAAGCTAGGATTTAGTAGTAACAAAAATATTTGAAGCACAGTAGTCAAGTAGGTCAAGTAGTCACATAAAATCAATAGTGAATAAGAATATAGTATTAGGTAAGAGAAATCAGAAACAAGTAAAGGTCTCACAGTTACAAATGAGGCAAAACTTCTATGAAATTAGGGCTTCAACAGTAGTTGAGTTTAAGAGCTCAAATCATATAGGTCAACCAAGGAGAAGAGAGTCAGAATAAAGAACTTAATCAATACATTTAAACAAACAGTTTCTGAAATTGGATGGGATCAAAAACAAACTAGGGTTTTTAACATGCTGAAATGGATAGAAGAGAAACACGAGCAAATCATTTTAAACATAGCAAAACCATACACAACATTAAAATCAGAGAAGATATCTTTTAAAAAACTTAAAGGAAAACCCTAATCGTCGAAAAATGAAGAGTCGTTTTGAAATAAAATCGAAGAACCTTATGGAAAATACTTAATAAAAATTCATAGTAAGCACAAATCTAAGATAAATTTGAAGAAAATTGAAAGATCTTAATGATTAGGGTTCCAGAAAACCCAGAAAGGTGAGAAAGACCTTGAAAGTTACTGATCTTACCAGGAAAGTCAAGGATCTGCCTTGAAAGGCCATGAATGGCCGGAGAAAGGCCATGAACAGAAGTCAAGCAAGGACTGGACCAGATCCCTTCGAGGTCTGGCCATGAAACCGCAAAAACAAACACCCAGGAGCCATAGGAGGCTGATACACGTCTCTAATGGCCATGAGAGGCCGTGGATTAGGCAGGGGTTAAGGCGGATTAGGGTGAAATTAGATGGCGGCGGCTAGGGTTCATGAGAGATTGTAGAGATAATTGAGAGGAAAGGGATTCAGAGGCGGTGGTTGGTGAAAAATGAAGTGCGGAAAGGGGTCGTCTAGGGTTAAAAATGGAAAGGGGAAACGGTGGCTGTTGATCTAAATGATCAACGGCCAGGATTAAAATGGTTAGGTAGGGGATCCGGGTTGGTAGGATTATTTGGGTTAGGGGTCGAGTTTAAATGTAATTGGACTGGAAAATTGGGTTTATTTGGGGTCAGATTTAGGCTACAATTTAAATGCAATTGGGCTAGATTTTAAATAGCCATTTTCCCTGTTTAATTTATAAAAAATAATAAATTAATTTCTGAAAAAAAATTACAAGCACTAACTTGATTCATAATATATAATTAATATTTTAATAATGTAGGACTTGATTTTATGAATATAAACACAATTAAATCTTAAAAGAGGCTAATATTATAATTATATGTAATTTAGCTTTAAAAATACAAAATAAATTTGTAATAATATGCAAAAAATTACCTTAGCTATGTTATAGTATAAATATGAAGATCCAATAAATAAATCATCAAAAATAATAATTTTGCACATAATTATTGGGATTTTATGGATAAAGAAGGGAAATAAATTGATTTAAAAACCTTTAAAAATTATGAAAAAATAATAAAATATTTGGACATACTTATATATATATATATATATATATATATATATG
>MU776990.1:366106-389102 GCA_026770625.1 Nicotiana glauca | reverse complement strand
ATATATATATATATATATATATATATATATATATATATATATGGTAAATTAAAAGCTCTAAATTTATTCATAATATATAATTAATAGCTTAAAAATATAGGGACTTGATTTTATGAATATAAACGCAATTAAATCTTAAAAGAGGCTGATATTGTAATTATATGTAATTTAGCTTAAAAAATACTAACTAAATTTTTAAAAATATACAAAAAGTTACCTTAGATATGTTTAAGCATAATATGAAGATCCAATAAATGTACCATCAAAAATAATAATTTTGGACATAATTATTGGAATTTTATGGATAAAGAAGGGAAATAGATCGATTTAAAACCTTTAAAAATTGTGGAAAAATAATAAAATATTTGGACATACTTATATATGTATATATATGCTATTTTGAAGTTATTTGTCATATTTAAAAATATATATGGAAAAATTAGGTTTCAACAACTGCCCCTTTTTACTCGGGAAGGATGAAAGAGTTTTCGGGTAAAGATATGATGGTCAATTTTGATCGAGCAAAATGATTTGAAGAGGTTTAGGCCGCACCCTGGCTTCTGGGATGCCTACATATCCCTGCTTTTACAGTAATCAGGCCATATGTAGTTCAGGATCCGTGGCGAAGTATGCCGACGGGTACTTTCCATGAACGGACGTAATATCTCAGGCTGGGTGAGTGGACGACTTACGGGAATGGTTAGGTTTGATATGGCTGCGGGCACTGGAGTGGAACCGTTCCTGCCGGGATGGTTGTTGCTTACCAGTTGTACATGCAAATAAGCAATACAAGCATATATTATGCGTAAATTTAGACATGATACAAATTCTTGTTGGACCATGAATGTTTTCTTTGAATGGTTAGGATGACGCCTTCAGACCATGATGTCCTGGGCCATAAAGTGTAAAATAAAGGATTCATAGGCCATGAAATGATGTTCTCGGGCCATGAGGATGGTGCCTCTGAACTATGAAGACTTTGAATGATGATATGCAAAAGATTGAAAGAAATTCCTCGACCCATGACGTGGTGTTCTCGGGCTATGAAGATGGTGCCTTCAAACGACGACGCCTTTGGATGAGTTGGCGAAATTTCAGCCCATGAAGAATGCAGTAGCATGTGGCGATCTTTTAGCCGAGCAAATTGGTGATTTTTCAGCCATGCAATATGGTGATCTTTCAGCTGTGCAATATGGTGACCTTTTTAGCTGTCAATGTAGATAGAGATAGTGCTTAGTCTCATAAGGTATAATGGTATACTTATGCAATAAAAATACAGATAGAGGTAGAGCTTAACCTTGTAAGGCAGAATAATAGCCATATGCAGATAGGAAGGTAGAATGGTAGCTTTATGCAATGCAATGCAAATAGAGGTAGAGCTTAACCTCGGAAGGAAGAATGGTAGCCTTATGCAAGTTGGATGGCAGAATGGTAGCCTTATGCAAGTTGGAAGGCAAAATGGTAGCCTTATGCAAGTTAGAAGGCACAATAGTAGCCTTATGCAATGCAGATGTAGATAGAGGTAGAGCTTAACCTCGGAAGGCATAATAGTAGCCTTATGCAAGAAATAAAATAGCAAATGATAGTAGAGTTTCTTAGCTGATAGCAGATTACGGTGTGGTGATTGCTGGGAGCATTGTGACATACGTAACATCATGGGTGCGTGCTGATAGCATATGTTGTTAAGTGTAATGGTTTGGAGAATCGTATTCTTGAATAATGTTTGTTCTTTGGACATACAGTATAATCAATGATTTCATAATCCGAGTGCCTACATCTAAAGAAAAATCGTGAGTTTTGTAAAGGGGAAGGTTAGTTCGTATTCCCGCTGGCTTTGCTTGACTCGTTTGACTTTGATCTGGCGATACCGTCTATATCATTGAATTAGCGTTGCTAAACAAAGCAGTTTCAATAATAAACATGCATGATTTTACGAAAATATGGCATAACTGTATAATAAAAAAAATAGCTTTTTAGATGAATCGACGACTGTGACGTGGTTTGGGACATTGCAACCTCTCTCGCTACGAAATTTTAAGGTTCTTCCTAAAAATTCTATCCCAGTTTGAGGGATTGACACTTCTGGCTATTGCTCATGCGGCAATCGGCTGAAATTACTTCGGAATTTTGAGGGTCCTCCTCAAAATTCCGCCCTAGTTTCCAATTTTGGGGGAAAGGAAAATTTTATTGAATTGTGACAGAACACATAGGGCTACCTACATATCCCCTCTTAAACGGGAATCATGTCAGGCGTAGTTTAATTTACATCATATAGGGGAAACATAAAGATTACACATACAACACTTGACTGCATTTGAGTTAATCGTCCTTGGCCTGACTTCTCCGTCTATTTTTGCAAGTATGACGTCTCCTCTTGTCAAAACCCAATGAACCTGTACGGACAGACCCTGCCAGTTTGGAGAGAACATCACTTTGGCTTCATCTTGATGCTAAAAAATTTTCTTTAACACCAGTTGTCCCAGTGTGAACTGTCTTGGATTGACTCTTTTATTTAAGGCTCTGGACATTTTGTTCTGATAGAGTTGGCCATGGCAAACTGCATTCATTTTCTTTCTGTCTATAAGGGCTAGGTTCTCATAAAGACTATTCACCCATTCTGCATCATCAAGCTCAGCTTCATGTATAATCCTTAGGGAAGGAATTTCTACTTCCACAGGAATGATAGCCTCTATACCGTAAACCAGCATATAGGGGGTTGCGCCGGTCGATGTGCGAACTGTGGTTCGATAACCTAATAGAGCAAATGATAACTTATCATGCCACTATTTGTGCTTCTCTATAATTTTCCTCAATATATTCTTAATATTCTTGTTGGTGGCTTCCACGTCTGTATTCATTTGAGGCCTTTAGGATGTGGAATTATTGTGTTTGATCTTGAAAGTTTCAGACATCTCGTTCATCAAGTCGCTATTGAGATTGGAGCCATTATCAATGATGATCGACTCTGGGATATCGAATCGACAAACAATGTGGTTGCGGATGAAGTCTGTCACGAATTTCTTAGTTACTACTTTGTAAGATGATACTTTGACCCACTTGGTGAAATAGTCAATTTCCACCAGGATAAACCTATGTCCGTTGGAAGCGGCAGGCTCGATTGGTCCAATTACGTCCGTTCCCAAGGCATCGAATGACCACGGTGAGCTTGATGTGTTGAGCTCGCTTGGAGGTACCTTTATCATGTCTGCATGTATTTGACAGTGATGGTATTTATGGACATATTGGATGCAGTCTCTTTCCGTATTCATCTAAAAGTAATCAGCCCGGAGTATCTTTTTTGCTAAGACAAAACCATTCATATGTGGACCACATGTCTCAGCATGAATTTCATCTAGTAGCCTGGATGTTTCTCTTATGTTAACTTACCTTAATAATCCCGAATCAGAAGTCCTTCTATACAGGATTCCTCCGCTGTGAAAGAAGTTGTTGGATAATCTCCAAAGTGTGTGTTTCTGAGTATGATTGGCAAGCTCCGAGTGTTCTCGTTTTGCCAAATATTCCTTGATATCAGGAAACCAAGGCTTTCCATCTGCTTCCTCTTCAACATGGGCATAGTAAGCTGCATGATTATGAATTTTCACTGAAATGGGATCAAGGAAATTCTTATCCGGATGTTGTATCATAGATGATAGGGTAGCCAATGCATCAGTGAACTCATTCTGGATTCTAGGAAAATGTTGGAATTCCATCTTCGTGAACCTCTTTCTCAATTCCTGTACATGATGCAGATACGGGAGTATCTTGGAGTTCTTGGTTGCCCATTCTTTTCTTACCTGATGTATGAGTAAATCTGAATCTTCAATCACTATCAGCTCTTGCACGTTTATGTTGATTGCTATTTTGATCCCTAAGATGCAGTCTTCATATTCGGCCATATTGTTGGTGTAGGGGAAACTAAGTTTGGCAGACACTGGATAATGTTGACCGGTTTCTGATACCAAGATTGCTCCTATGCCAACTCCTTAAAGTTTGCTACTACATCGAAGAACATTCTCCAACCATCATAGGATTATGCAATGTCTTCTCATATGAATGATACTTCTTATTGAGGAAAATACATTTTGAAGGGTTCTTATTCTCCGTCTATGGGGTTTTTGGAAAGGTGGTCTGCTAGTGCTTGTCCCTTGACCGCTTTCTGAGTTATATAAACAATGTCGAACTCACTCAACAAGATTTGCCACTAGGCTAGATTGCCAGTGGGCGTGGGCTTCTGAAATATGTACTTAAAAGGGTCCATCATTGATATAAGGTATGTAGTATAGGCATAAAAGTAATGTCTGAGCTTCTAAGCTACCCAAGTCCAAGCACAATAGGTGCGTTCCAAAAAAGAATATCAGGCTTAGTACGTAGTGAACTTCTTGCTGAGATAAAAATGGATTGTTCTTTTCTCCCTATTTCATCATGTTGCCCCAAAATGCAGCTGAAATCTCCATTTAACACTGCAAGGTAAAGCAATAAGGGTCTACATGGCTCGGGCAAAACTAAGACTGGTGGTGTTGACAGGTACTCTTTCATTCTGTTGAAGGCCTTTTGGCAATCATCAGTCTATTGGGTAGCGGCATCCTTCTTTAACATTTTAAATATTGGCTAACAGATAATTGTAGACTGTGTTATGAATAGGTTGATTTAGTTCATCCTTCCTAGGAAACTCATCACATCTTTCTTGTTCTTTGGCGGTAGTAGTTCTTGAATGGTCTTGACCATTGATGGGTCCAGTTATATTCATTGGCGGCTCATAATAAACCCGAGAAACTTCCCAGCAGGAACCCCAAATGCACACTTTGCGGAGTTTAGTTTCAGGTTGTACCACCGCCGTCTGTTGAAAAACTTCCTTAGATCTTCTGTGTGGTTAGTGGCCTTCTTGGATTTGATGATAATGTCATCCACATATACATCTATCTCTTGGTGTATAATATCATGGAAAATGGTTATCATGGCCCTCATCTAGCTAGCCCCTGCATTTTTCAGGCCGAATGGCATCATCTTATAATAATACACTCCCCACGGCATAATGAAAGCCATTTTCTCAGCATCTTCCTCATCTATCCAAATCTGATAATAACTATCAAAGCAATCCATGAATGACTATAGCTCATCCTTGGGGCAATTGTCGATCAGAATGTGTATATTCGGCAAAAGGAAGTTGTCTTTTGGAATGGCCGGTTGAGATCCAAGTAGTCGACATATACTCTAACCTTCCCATCCTTCTTTGGTACTGGCACAATGTTGGCTAACCATGTCGGGTACTCAACCACCCTGAGAACTTTAGCTTTGATATTTTTTGTGACTTCTTCCTTGATTTTTAAACTCATATCAGGTTTAAACTTTTTCAGCTTTTGCTTTACCGGTGGACACATTGGATTAGTTGGTAGTTTGTGAGCCACAATAGACGTACTCAAACTGGTCATCTCATCATACGACCATGCGAATATGTCCTCGTACCCATTTAGGAACTCTTTGTATTCTTTCTTCTCTGATGGCGATATGTGAATGCTGATTTGTGTTTCCTTGACATTTTCTGCGTCTCCCAAGTTAACAATTTCGGTTTCGTTCAGGTTGGATTTTGGTCTGTTTTCAAGGTTCTCAATATGATCTCCTCAGGCATTTCATCTTCTTCTGAATCAATGTCGATTTGTTGCGTTGTCTCATTGCATGTCACAGTCATTGGTTCATCAAGATAAGTAATAGTAATGTTGTATTGGTAAAGTAAGTAGGAAATTAATAGAAATAAATATTAATTCATTGCAAAAATCAAACATGCTTTAATAAATTGAATAATTGTTTCGAACATTTAAGATCTTATTGCGGATATTGAAAAATGTAAAAAGGAAATAAAACAATGAATAATGGTTGTTTTAGCCTTGCTACCCTGAGGCTCGTCGGGTTTGGTGGTCCTGATGGTCCAATTGTTGAGGTATGTCCCTCTGCTCACTGCTTGTATGGAAAGGCCTTATGAATTAAGATGATGATGCTAGAGTGCATGAACTAATCTCTGGGGAGGGGAATAACAAAAAAAAAATAAAAAACAAAAAGGTAATCAAGTTAGTGATGATTATAAAAAGTATTGCAATATTTTACCACAGAGTGCAAGATTGTAAAGCGTGTCCTAATTTGGGAACCTCTTTATACCCAAGGTAGTCCTAGCGACAGATAGATTTGAAGAACTTTTAATGATAAATGCCTCATTTTATTGATAAAAATAGACGAATCCCAAAATGATACTAAATAAGCAAGAAATAAAAATCACTGATGGCCATTAACCTTATTACATTCATAAAGCAAAGAAAAGTAAATTCCTATCTACTAGGTCCCAAAAGGACCTTCCTCGGGTTGAATGCTCTCATTGATCAAATCCTCCAGTTTGTGTAGGTTCACCATTAATAATGCCTTCGCCAAATGTTTCCCTTCATTTCCCTCAGCGTTCTGACAATTGATGACTCTCTTCCTCACTTTTCCTTCCAATTCCTGCAGACTGTATTCTAGATATTCCAACTTTTTGCTAGCTTGGGCGGCCCTCTCTTTCCACTAATTGATTTGGTCATTTGATGGAAGACTCATCCACCAGTCTAGCAAGATTGGGGGCGTGCTAATCATAGCGAAAATGGGCACCTCGCGCCTCATTTTCTGCAAAACAAAAGGGTTAGGCCCTATACCCACCAGAATCAACTATTTAACATCAACAATTAGCATGAAGCATTTAGTTCTCCAAATAAATGCACAAAATGTGATGATGTATGTTTGGGTTTAGGGAAACCTAGTGGACTTTGGATAGGGCTATCTTAAAGGATCATTATGTGGACAACATAACTGACCCCGCTAGGTTTGACCATGATCCATGCACAATTTGAGCAGAGTAAGATTTCTATAGGATTTTAGACTGGTACCCTTGAGCGGTCAATTAAAGGGGGAAGGCTCAAAACTGTCGACTGCACCATTGATTGACTAGTTTTACTGCAAATATGCCTTTTCGAATTTAGGGGGTAATGAAATAGGAAGAGCGCAACAACTCATTGTAAGCGTTGCTATAGTATTTGTTTGGCACGAGTGGAGTATGATGTCGAGCATGATGATGCAATAATTAAAAGCATGTTGACATGAATTTTCACATTAAAAAAGCGATAAATACAATAATTTTATAATTTAAGGCAATAAAGGAAAGAAAACAAGAAAGATATGTCAGTTTTGCTTCGAAAGAAGAAATTAATTGCTTAAAGGAATTAAACAGATAATTGCTCACAGAGAGAGATACAAATTCACAAGAATAATCTAAAATGGTAAAAGCCTAAAAAAAATCCCCAGTAGAGTCGCCATGCTATCGCGCCCCCTTTTCCTCGCGAAATCGGGTTTATGACATTTTGATTGTCACAACTCTTTCCTTTTGTGAAAGGGGTTTTGCAATTTTGAAGAGTCTTCACCTACCGATTTTAAGGTGTGTTAGGGCACCTATAGTGTTCAACTACAAATACATATGATAACCAGAGATATGGTAAGGCCTTGAAATTATCCCAAGGGGAAGGTGTTAGGTACCCCTCAGGATCCACTAGTGTGGTTCCCGGCTAGATAGTTCTTTGTGAATTTGTGCAATTAACAAGTAAACAAACAAGGCTCAAATAAGAAGGGATTTTAATTACACAAGTGTTTGAAAAATTATTAAATAAAGCAAAAGTTTTGAAAAGAGCTATAATTAAGCATGTTGATGAATGTAAAGGGGTTCTAGGTTTATTTGTAATATGGATGACATCAATGCAATACCCGATAATCACTCCTCAAGGAGGGGCTACATGTCCTATTAGCGCACCGGTCATCATATCCATATCTACCCTCCCCCCCATAAAGGTATTAAAGTGTGGATCTATCTCAACCTCTATTGCATTCTATTACCTGTCCTATTCCTATCAGCCTCGAAGGCATTTTAGGACTACTATTCCTATAAGAGGGAGGATTTCAGGCTGACTCTTATGTTTAAAAAGAAAGAGGCTAAGGCAACATACAAAAAACACGTAGGACGTCATTTAAAAAGGAACACGTATGCAGTTAGAAGGCCCATATAAACCTCCTCAAATAACGCACATAAATAGCACGACTCAAACACAGTTAAAGTCTGAATTTTAAAAGTGCTAAAGTAGGGGATTTGAGTTAGAACCAGATTTATTATATAGCTCAGATAAGAAGTCTGAATCAGGCCTTCCTGTTGGTTGTAGCAATTTATACATAATGAAGGCAGTTCCAGTTTTATTCAAGCAATTACTTGAGGTTTGCCTAGGCGTAATAATGATATCCTATGAGCATGATATCTATAGTAATGCCGTAAAGAAGTGATTAATTTTAATAGGTGATTTGGATCCTATAAACAAGCTTTCTACTGGAATTATGTCGAAGTAGTGTTTGAGAAACTTATTAAAGAAGCGGTAGGTTAATTAACTATTCCAATTCAGAATGTCGACATGAACTAGATGGCTTCTCTAACTTAAATCTTCTTTAGCTATATATGGGCATTATTTCTATTATAGCTATTTAAAGCCTACATTCATGGTATCTAAGTGTGCGAAGGCTTACTTTGGACCTATAAACATGATTTCTAAGGGAAATGAGTCTGGATACATGCTGTAACAAAATTTGAGTTACTTTACATCTTGTAGACATGATATCTAATTGTGAAGCTGATTTTACGACCCTATAGACATGATTTCTAGTTGTGAAAATGAAGCATGCAAAATTTATTTAACACACATTGATCCTATAAGCATGGTTTCTAGTTATGAAAGCAGAATTTATTTTAATCAAGCACTAAACCTATAGGCATGGTTTCTAGTTTTGAAAGTGAAGCATACAGAATTTAGTTTAACAAAGCACTAATCTTATAGGCATGGTTTCTAGTTATGAAAGCATAATTTATTTTAAACAAGCACTGATCCCATAGGCTTGGTTTCTAGTTATGAAAGTGAAGCATGCACAATTTATTTTAACAAGCACCGACCCTATAGGCATGTTATCTCCCCAATTTACCCATGATATATACAACTACCCACCCTTTTGACTAATCTCCCCGATATTGTTTAAAAATTATTATAGTCCCCATGATTGAATAGTAAAAAAAAAGTGCCGAAATAAGAAATTACAACCGAAAGAAGCATGTTCTTGAATTCCTATCTGAGTTATGTAATTAATTACTTCAACGCCAATTTTCAAAGCCTTTCTCATACCTGAGTGTGTCAAAGTTCCCTACAGATCTCACAGGGTCCAGGGCACTGCTCACACCCATGTTTACATAATTCAAATAGAAGGAGTGTAGTGTGGAATGGCCAGCCCTTATATGTCCAAGATCGGAGGGAACTCTTGGGTCCCAAGGCAAAGATCACACAAGAGGGATAGAACCTATGTTCTAAGAGTATAGTAGAAGTGCATAACAGAGATTTATCAAAGCTGAGCTTGAAATAGTAGTAGTAAAGGGTTATTTGAAAATAGTAGTAGTAAAGCTCAAAATACACAGAATTAGTAGTTACACAAAAGCATCGAGGGGTTTTGGGAATACATTGTATAAAGCATATGATCCTAGAAAGGGGCAGGTTTGAGTCATGCACAGCAATAGATGATGCTGGCCTTCCCACAAATCAACCAAAGCAGCACAAACACATAGAGGGGATATGGGGTTGGGATTCATAAGTCAGCAAATCACATAACAAGCGACTGGCATAATACATACATAGGGAAACATTAATATAAAAGGAGAAGCGAACATATTTTAGCATTCTAGTAACATGACTGGACAACAGAAACATGAGCAGAAGTAAACATGAATGAGAAACCGAAGCAACTTAAAGAACATGTTATTGTTGAGACTTAAAAAATTAGCTAGGACATACCAGTAGTGTAATGACCCGACCGGTCATTTTGAACTTTTCCACTCTGTTCGTTAGTTCTCGGCCATTATTTTCCTCGTGTGATGTATTATAAATTATATAAATAATTAGTTTTGGTTTTAAGGATAATCAGAATGAATTTAGAAGAACAGTTCTTAGTTTGAAGCTTGAAATTTGAAAGGTTTGACCAAGAGTTGACTTGTTTGTATTTGATCTTAGATTAGAATTTTTAAGGTTTGGTTAGGTCCGTTAGGTAATTTGGGGCTTAGGATTGTGATTCGACTACATTTTGGAGGTCCGCGGAAGGTTTAGACTTGAATTGGAAAAATTAAAATTTCGGCATTTTTCGGTTGATAGGGGAGATTTTGATATAAGGATCGAAATAAAATTTCGGAAGTTGCAGTAGCTCCGTTGTTTCAATTGTAATGTGTGTGAAAATTTTTAGGTCATTCGAACGTGGTTTATTTGGGTTTTTTATCAAAAGCGTAATCTAGAAGATTTAGGATTCTTAGGCTTGAATCCGATGCAAATTTGATATTCTGATGTAATTTTGAGTGTTCCGAAGGTTTGAGCACATTTGAATAAGTTATTAGGATATTTCTGTGCCTTTGGTTGAGGTTGCGGAGGCCTCAGGTGAGTTTCAAGGGGTTGAACGGATCATTTCAAAGTTGAGAAAGTTGCAAAATTCGAGTTCTAGAAGTTGCAGGTATTTTGGTCTTTGCATTCACGAGTGCACCCTCACGTTCGCGTAGAGCCAGGAAGGGAGGCATCGGGATTGGCCTTCACATTTGTAAAGGGGAGTCTCGTATTTGCGAATGGTCGGGTTAGCATGCATCGCATTCGCGAGAGGCATTGTTGCCTTTGCGTAAGTTTGAGAGGCTGAAGCATCGCATTTGCGATGGTAGGGTCGCATTTGCGAAGGAGAGTTTTGGTCAGCGGAGTTTTTGTGCTTTGTGAACTCGAGGCTTTGACCACGTTCTCAAAGAAGGAATTTATGCCTGGGGCAGAATGTTTAAAAGATGGGTTTCACGATTTTTGGTAAATTTTCTCCATTATTGAGCAATTTTTGGTGCTTTTGATAAGGATTTGAAGAGGGAATCAAAGGGGATCCCTTGGAGGTAAGATTTTTGAACTCAATACTCGATTCTTGTGCGAATTTCACCTAATTAATCATGGAATTAAGCCTAAAAATGAAGAGCTAGGCCTTGAAATTTTAAAGCCAAACATTTGGGATTTGAAGGGTTATTTGTGGATGAATTTTGATCTTCTTGGAATGTATGAAATCGTGGGGGGATAAGGAATCCATTGATGGAAAATTTTTGAATTCCAAGACATGGGCTCGTGGCCGGGTTTGAGCAATTTCGGGATTTTTTATGTAAATTGGATATTTTCGAGTGGGCTTTGTTCCCTTAGCATATTTTAATTATTATGTAATGATTTTGGCTAGATTTGGAGCATCCGGAGGTTGATTCGAGCGGCAAGGCATCGCGGGCTAGGGTTTGGACCGGATTGAGGTAAGTAATGATTGTAAGTCATGTCCTGAGGGTTTGAAACTCTGGATTACAGATCCTACTATTATTTGTAGGTGACGTACACGCTAGATGACGAGCGTGGAGCTATGCACCGTTGGGGATTGTGACTTGGTTCGTGCCGTAAGATTATGAAGATGCATATTTAATTTGAAACCTTATGATATTCCATGTTCTAAAGATTGATATTATATCTTGGGTTGTATGTCATGTTTGGGCCTCGTGCCGACTTGTTGAGACCCTTAGGGGCACATTCGCTACTTTTCCTCACTCTAATTTTTTTTTGAACGTATATCCTCTGTCATGTTTCACCTACTTATTGTTTAAATCTAGTTTTATTACTTTATCTTCTTAAAAATATGAAAACTATTTGGGGCTGAGTTTCCTGTTTTACTGATGGTTTGAGTGATCGTGAGGTTGACGATTGAGATAGACCGAGGGTCTGATTGTGAGGTTGAGGATTGAGATAGATCACGAGTCTAATTATGAGGTTAATGACTGAGAGAGACCGAGGGCCTGTTTATGAGGATTTTACATCTATGGATCGGGCTGCATGCTGCAACAATATAGTTATATATATGTATATGGATCGGGCTGCACGCTGCAGCGATATGTTGGATCGGGCTGCACGTTGCAGCATTATAATGCTTGGGCTGTAGAAGCCCCTTCCGTAGTCTGCACACCCCCAGTGAACACAGTTGAATATACATATATGGATTGGGCTGCACGCTGCAAAAAATATGTGGATCGGGCTACACACCGCAGCGGTTTATATATGGTACCTATTGAGCGTAAGTGCTGAGTGTGAGCGCTGATTGGTAGGAGTTGAGTCACAAGTGACTGAGAGGCTAGCCCGAGAGGCGATAGATATATATACATGTACATGAGTGATGTTTTCCTGAGGGGCCTAACTATGAACTTATTGGTTTTCACTCCTCTTTAGAGTAAGTTTCTATCGAATATGTTGATTTAATGACTGTTTTCACTCATCTTTTTACTGAGCCTCTATCGAAAATGTTAAAGAAATGTTTTTAAATAGCTTTCATTTAAGCTGGGGTTTATGAGATGTTCAGAACTTAATCACTGAATTGGATTTTGTTATTTCCACTAAGATTTTCTTGTTATGGGGTGTTTATGACTCATGTTTTGCCCGAAGGGCTGTTTACTAACTGTGTTTTGCCCGAGGGACCGATTATGGTTTTTAGCGCTTTTATTATAAATGGTATTGAACCCCTACTGAATCTGCCGGAAGGCATTTTAAATGATTTTTACCAAAAGCTGGATTTTAAATGAGGCGATTGACTCATATTCTGATTTAGCAGCCTGTGTGCTCATTGAGATTAACATAAATGTGGATTCATTATTTCCTACTTCTCAGTCCTTTTTTACTGTTATTACTTACTAGGTTGGAGTTCTTACATTACTCCCTACACCTCATGTGCAAATTCAGGTATTTCACAACCCGGTAGCAGGTGATCGTTTGCTCAGTCGCGGAGTCATCATGGTTAGCAAGGTGGCTGCATGACATTCGCAGCACCGCTTCCTTCCTCTTATTTTCATTTTTGTACTCAATACATTTTACTCTTTTTGTGTATTCAAACCTTGTTAGATGCTCATGACTAGTGACACCCCAATGTCGGGCTTGTTTAATTATTTCACATTTTTTTAAAATGTTCATTATGAGATTAATAGTTTATAAATGGTATAAAAACAACTTTTAATGGAAAATGGTAGACTTCAGAAATTGTGTCTGCTGGCCTTGTCTTCACGAGAAGCGCCATCTCGACCGGGTCCGGTTTGGGGTCATGACAAGTTGGTATTAGAATCTAGGTTACATAGGTCTCACGAGTCATGATCATGTTTAGTAGATTCTCGCGGATTGGTACATAAACGTCTGTATTTTATCCTCAAGAGGCTGCAGAACCATTAGGATAACTTCACATTCTTAAATTCTTATCGTGTGTCATTTGATTTAGCTTGAAAACTAACTCTTGAAATTTTGTCCACAAGTTTGTATGCGAACATGAGCGCTCAGTATCAAATGTGCATCGATGGCTTGTGATCTTCTAATCGAGGGGCGAGATGTGATCTTTATGAGTTGATGCTAGGCTATTTTGGAGGACTTGAGGTCGGATTTTGCCTATAGCTTGAGCACCGAGGTGCAAATTGTGTGAGCAAGTGTTTTTAAACTTATATATTTGGTAGTGTCCCTATTAGTGGAAGTGACAGCTGGATGATTATGAGATGAGTATGTTAGTACTGTGAGATGTATCCATATGATTTGGAAGCAACGAGAGCTTGAGGATAGAAGAACTATTAGGTGCTTGAATTCCATCTTAATTCGAGGTATAGCCCCGAGTTATGGGTGTGTGATGAATCTTTTCATGTTTCCCAATTGGGAGTGAAGTAAATTTCATGTTGCGATCTGAGTTCAGACTCGGGAAAACTAAGTGACTGCGTAATGTTTATGACGGTGGAAGTTATAAGGAAATGTTAGTTTGAGACAAAGCATGTGGGGTTTCTCCTGCGGAGTGTTATAAAGTTGTGTGATCTTTATGTTATCTATCAGGAGATCTCATTTACAAGCGTGATATATGTGCGGAAATTTAAATTTGGGTCACATAAAAGAGTGGGGTTCAATTGTTACAAGGGTGAATATAAGATTTGAATAAGATTTAAAGTACTAGATGGCATGTATTTGACGAGCTTATGAAGGATTGAGTTTAATATCACTATGGTATTATGGAAGTAATAGAGTATATGCGTTATAAGTTATTGTGTTTCTTTTGATCTATGCCTTCAAGCCAAGTGGGGGATTCTACTATTGATTAGGAGATTTTACGGTTATGTGCTATATTAGTTCCATTTTGAGGCATACTGGTGAATTAATTATGGCTTATGAAGATTGAGACCGATGATGTCTCGAGTAAAGGAAAATTTTGACATATGTTATGTCATGCTTCATAGGTGTAAGAGAATCTCAGAATGTCTTGAGTTGTTGTTGGTAAAAGATTCTTGGTGAATAAAGCAGGAAGTTGCTTGGTTGTATTGGGATAAGGTTGCATTCTGCAGTGTCTAAAGTGCTAATAAGGCACAGGTTGTTCGGTTCTTTTGATCGAGCTAATTGCGGTTTGAGTAGAGTGGATGACTTTCGAGAATATTTCTAAGGTGTTCAAGATTCTACATATAGGAATTAGGTATATTAAAGTTGCATATGTGGTTAGAAACTGAGTTTTCGTTGAAAGATGTCAAGACTTGTGGCATTTTCTATAAACTGTGGGATTCTATGTATCAATACTTGGAAGGTAAAGGTAACAGATTTAGATTCGTAGGAAGTCTCTTCTGAGTAAAATATTTTGAAGGTGGTGCTTTTAGGGATATTTAAAAGAGTATTAAGTGGCTTATGAGTCTTAGATGGTGTGGTTTTGTGCTTGGGTCTCGCGTGCTATGTCTTGGTTGAGAAATTGTGATGTTATAGCAAGAAAGATTATTAAGTTGAAGGTAAGTCAAAAGGGAACTCGGATAGATGGGATAGCTTGATAGTATCTCAGATCGGTATGGTAAGGATATTGTTAGTTCTTTAGATGCCTATGAGGTGATGAGTTTGTCACACCTCCTTTTTCCGAAAGCTTTACTACACCCCATGAAAGGTATAATAAAAGAAGGAGTTTTTCCAATTAATGGACAATCAAAACGGGATTCGTATTATTTAAGATTCAGAGTCGCCACTTGGGAGATTTACAGTGTCACAAGTCACCGGTTTGAAACCCAAATCGAGGAAAGGGTTTGACTCTGTTTAACAGTAGCGAACCAGAAATCCGGGTAAGGAATTCTGTTAACCCGGGAGAAGGTGTTAGACATTCCCGAGTTCCGTGGTTCTAGCACGGTCGCTCAACTTCTATATTTGGCTAAAAATATCTGCTTTTGATACATGTTAAACCTACAGTGCAATTTTAAAGTTATTTACCACTATTTGTCAATTATTATTTTTATTTAAGAAAGTGAACGTCGTTTAGGAATGTGTTTTCGGATCACGTCACATGAAATGCACCCGAATCCTCGACACATTCTTATTCAATGTTTTCGGATTTGGATTTAGGTCGCATGAAATGCACACCCGTATTTTAGGAAGGTAATTTTATTAAAAGCACGCCTAAAGCGACTAACGTGTGGTTATCTTTTGGGAAGGCCATGAAATTTTCTAAACGGCCCATCCTGAATTCTAAATATATATATTTTTAAAGTAATTAATGAGGGCCCCACAATTTGCATTAAGTTTGGCGAGGCTCGTCCCATTTTTATTAAAGGCCAACCTAAAGTAACTAAGATTTTCTATTTGATTGCGTCTCCAAAATCCTAATTAATCGACTTTATCGATTGCCAATATTTAAAATGATCAAGGAATTTGGGCTTCAAGTTCAAGTCCACATTTGAACAAAAGGTAACACCTCTTAGCTCAAGTTTGCTACTTAACTCAAAGACCCAAAGACTATGTAGCAACATTAACCTTACATTTAATATTCATTCAGGCCTGCATGGCCAGATACAATGGCAACGGTTTTTGTTGAGCTGTTTCTAGCTTTGGGCTTCAAACTAGGCCCAATTAATAAGGTAGTGAAGTTTGAAGTTGGGCTATACTTTTGTAGTAACATTGGCCCAGGCGTTATTTCAGAATAAAAGACCAACTGATTTGAGGCCATGATAAGCCCATGAGAAAAAAAACAGCATGACAGACTCGATACAAGGTCCATTTTGAACGTTTGAACCACTTAAAAGGCATACAGGCAGATGCAATAAACTAACCTCAGTGCTTTTGAATTTGAAAATTGAATAAACTATCTCAATACCAAATATATGTGACTAATCTTCAGATGCCTAAGTTAACAATTGGATTGCCTATCTCAAAAACCTTCACATCAATTCGAGCAAATGAATCAAATCGAAAATCAAAGTTCATTTCACTACTGACTGGAATCTCTATATGACTCAAATGAAATTAGCAGGCCTAAATCCCTTCATACACTAATAAACTAGAGTTCTAATATCTAACTCAAAAGTCCTATTACAATCCAATTGTAACAAATTATACAAGTTTTTCAATCATTCAATTCCTTACTATTACTACTGTGCAACTACAATTCAAATTAACACACCGTCTCACAAATTGATATCAAATTAACATGATCTAGATTTTATTTCTTCGACTTGATCAATACACATAGATTCAGCTCTGCAACATCAAATGAAACTGAAAAGTACCTGGAAATAGAATTTCAACAGAAGAAGGAGGTCAGCTACAACAACATAATGGTAACAGTATGCAGAAATCAGCAACAGCAGAATCAACAACCAACCCAGGAATGAACTTCAGAATTCCAAAGTGTTTTAAAACCAAGTAGAATTGAGAGTTCTACTCAAAACAGTTACAAATAGACCAAATAAACTTGAAAATATCCCAGAGTGCATTAATCACTTTCAACCAAACAAAATTCATTCAAAATCAAGCTCAATTGGATCCAAACTCATTCGAAATCAACTAAACTTGAAATTAAACAGAAGATTTCAATGTATCAGAAGCTGTTTTTGGATTTTCTATTAACTTTTCTAATGTTTTTTGGATTTTTTGGAAGGAATTCAAATCTAGAAGAGGAAATTGGGATCTGAAATTTTAATTTCAGATTTGAAACTTGGCAGATATTTTTTGGGGGGACTTTTAGGGTGCCAAACTTATTAAACAAGGCATTTGCAGGCCCTTTTATAGGCAACCATAGTTTACAATTTCAGATTTCTTTCTTTACAACTTAGTCCTTCTTTTTATTTCTTTTTAACCCCCTATTTCTGACTTGCTAAACAAGTAAAGACCTCTATTATGCTGAAATGCACACTAAAGCGCTATTCTAGAAGGTTCTATACACATTACAATTCCTAAACTATCCTTTCCCTACTTTGGAACTTACTATTCTTAAAGAAACTACCCTTTTCCCATGCCCAAACTACACCTATTACCTCTTAAAAATACTAACCCCAGTTAACTACACCAACCTATTTACCCTTAGCTAAGAACTAACTGAAGTTAACTAATAAATGAATTAATCAGCTATATCCAAACAAACTATCTTAAACACTATCTCAATTAATACTAAAATTGAACAAACAATTAATACTAACTGAAATCAGTCTCAAACAACTTTCAAATCCAATTCCATATGAACAGAACAAAAGAGAAACCTAATTAAACTAACGATTAATTGTCAAATTGTTTAAACTATTAACAGAAATTCAGCGAAAGAGAAGGAATCAGAATTGAACTAAAAGAAACAAGCATGAATTCTACTAACTAACAAAGAAAACATGGATTTTACTAACACAGATCACAACTAAAGAGGACGAACAAAAGGAACGAATAAAAACTAGAAAAGAAACTCTCTCAGACTCCACACGGATTAGCTCATCGAAGTCGAATTCTGGTTAACGTTACTTATCTATTTTAGCCAAATTAGGCAGGTAACATTAACAGAAATTAATCGACTACGAAGCTCCTTAAAACAAGTCCGAGCTGACCAACCCTAGATCCAATATTTGCTGAGCTTCAGAGAGATTCAAGGGTTTCTGGGTAAGGATTAATGATGAGGGAGGGACGGGGAGTGTATGGTGTGAATTTGGGGTTGTTTGGAGCAAGTATGGGTTTGACCGAATTTCGATCCGGTATTTGAGACGTTTGGTGATGTTTTGACATAAACCAAAGGTGGATTCGGAGTGAGGAAGTAAAGGAGGGTTAGGGGTGTGATTTTGGCGGAGATATGTGGTGGCGCCGCCACCCTAAAGCGGTGGGAGAAGGGGCGGCAGTCTCTAGGGTTACAGACGAGGGGTGAGTGAGGGAGACGATCGAGGGGGGGTCGGTTCCGACCTATTTATATTATTGACCCATCAGTTGCTGGCTGTTGGATGATGAATCCTCGACGGCTAAGATTAAATGTGCTAGAAACGGTGTCGTTTGGTAAAAGGGGTGTAGACAGACCGGGTTTGTGACGTTTGGGCTTGGACCGGGGTAATTTTTTTGTTTTGGGCTCAGCTATTTGGCCCAAATTCAGGTCTTTTAAGACCAACCCCCCCTTTTCTTTTGTATTTCTTTTATTTATTTCTCATCTCATTTTGTATTTCTATTTTTTCTAATTTTATAAAAATGCAAAAATTTAAAATAGAGACCTAATTTATTTCTAAAATGAAACTAATTAATTCCTAAAACTCTTTTTAAAAAAACCTATTTTGTGACAAATTCAATAATTGACGATTAAAAATGCAAAAATGGACTCTTTTTTGTTATTTTTTGTTATTTTGTTCTAAAACAAATTAATACTAAAATATGAAATTAAATCCTAAATGCAGAATGCATATTTTTGTCTTTTCATACGAATAAAAATGCACAAATAAAAATATAAACAATTAACAGAAAATGACACAAAAATTACAAAATTGTAAAATAATGAAAAAGATCATTTTGTTTAAATTTTTTGGGAATAATTCATATATAGGGCAAAAATCACGTGCTCACAGCTGCCCCTCTTTGCTCGGAAACGTGAAAGGTTTTTGAGCAAAGATAAGTGAGCAAATATGAGCGATTTTTGCCTGTTCGAATATTCCGTGTGAAGCATCTTTGAAAAGTTTTGACCGCACCCTACTTCAGAGGTTGCCTACATATCCTGGGCTAAACAAGAATCAGGTCAATGTAGTTAGGGAAAGTTTGGTAGCTGGGACTACCAGGAGTTGTGATTTTACTGTTGTTGCTGCTGCTACTGCTCGCTGACATCCTTATTACACCGTGGTAAAACAAAAGCAGCTAGCCTAAACTATGATCTATGAGTTACAAAAGATCCTATCTATATCTTCAAACTTGCTCTTGTGTTGGCTTGAACTTGTATCTTGTGTTCCTCCAATGAAATTCTTGTTGTTGCCTTGATGATGTTCTGCCATTCCTCTTGTTGATGTTCGACTTCCACAATTTGAAATATGTGTCCATTTTCAGGTGGGCTCCTGCTTGCGATGCTTGAAAAGTATTCCCTTGTTATCCAGGTGGGCTCCTGATGGTGATGCTTGAAAAGGTATTCCCTTGTTCTCCAGGTGGGCTCCTGCTTGCGATGCTTGAAAAGTATTCCCTTGTTCTCTAGGTGGGCTCTTGACTGCAACAAAATAGACAAGCAAAGAAAATTGTCTTCCCCAGTTTGGTGGCTGGGTACAGCATGTTATCAAATATAAAAGTTGAAAGCTAAAATTTGAATTATACTTCCCTTGTTCTCCAGGTGGGCGCCTGACTGCTGAAGCTTGAAAAGTATTCCCTTGTTCTCCAAGTGGGCTCCTTCTTGCAACAAAATAGACAAACAAAGAAAATTTTCTGCCCCAGTTTGGTGGCTGGGTAAAACATGTTATCAAATATAAAATTTGAATTATACTTCCCTTGTTCTCCAGGTGGGCGCCTGACTGCTAAAACTTGAAAAGTATTCCCTTGTTCTCCAAGTGGGCTCCTGTTTGCTGAACTTGAAAAGTATTCCCTTGTTCTCCAGGTGGGCTCCTGACTGCAACAAAATCGACAAACAAAGAAAATTTTCTGCCCCAGTTTGGTGGCTGGGCACATGGATGAGTGTTAAACTGAATTATTTTACTAATTATTATAAATGTTTGAAAGCTAAGTCCTATTATCCAGGGAGGTCCTGACAACTCCTAACAATTATGAACCTAAGTTATATCTTTCAAAGGTATTACTTCCACTACATTGTTATCAAAGAGGTCTTAACTATTCCCCATTATCCAGGAAGGTCATGACAACTTCTAGTTAAAAGGCAATTTCAACCTAAATTATATCTACTAAAGGTACGAATTCTACTATATCTTGTTACTCAGACTGACCTTAAAACTACGTCCCATTATCCAGGAGGGTCCTGAAAACTCCTAATTGAAACCTATCCTAAACATGCAAACTTTAGAACGAACTTATATTCCCTTATACTAGGTTATGTTTCTCATGATTGTTTTGACATTTAAACTAAGTCCCATTGTCCATGAGGGTCCTGAGGATTTTCAGCCATACCTGTTTGGGTCCTGCATTTCTTTATGGAGGATTTCTCCAAAATTTCTGCCCATGTTTCAATAAAAGAAAATCTTGTCAGTTTAAAATGTGGTGGTTGGTTTGTGGCCTTGAACTTTGGAAGTGGCCCAACATCCTCCATTTGCTTCATTGCATGAATTGGCGCCTCCCCACTCAAAGATGTATGTTGTTCCTTCTTGTATTAACCCATGGTCCGGTCCTTAAGGTTTACAGCCCCCTTATTTGCCATGTTAACTTTGATTTTTTTTCTTGTAAAGTCTTGCTCATTACTAGTTTGCCACGCTTTGTCCATCCTATCATAGGAATTCTTTTGATTCATTCACCCTTACCCTTCATCTGTTGCGTTGTTCCTGAGTTGATACGTACCACATCCTTGTATTTCACACGAATTCCCAAAGCATATTGACTACTGGCAACTCAATCATGTTTGATGTTATTTCCTAACTCATGACATTTTGATGCGCTGGCCAGATCCTATTTTGTGCAATTGGAAAGCTTGGTGTCACGACCCAACTCCCAAATCTGGTCGTGATGGCGCCTCTCGTGAAGACAAGGCCAGCCAACTAACCCAAATTGCCTTTTTAACAATTCTTAAACATAACGAATAGAAAATACAACTTAATCGACGTTGGTTAACAATATATATACAATCCAAATCATCCCGACCGGGGTGTCACAAGTCACGAGCATCTAAGAAGTGGGAACACAACTACAGAGTCAACTATATATATATATATATAAAAATGAAATCTGAAGTTCAAGATGAAGTCTGGTGCCGCGAACGCTGGCGGTCACCTTGCTCAGCTACAACAGTAATACCTTCAATCCGCTAACAACCCGCTACCGGGTGAACAATACCTGAAACTACACGCGAGGTGCAGGGAGTAGAGTGAGTACTTCCAACTCAGTGGTAATAAGAGTAAATAATGCTGAGAGGCAAGAAATCACGTAAAAGCACTACATCATGCTATAAAGTACGATAAACTCTGACGAGAACCAGTAGTTCCATGAAAATCCTTTATAAAAATATCTGAAATATAATGATATCTCAAGCAGTAAAATCAATTATACCATAAAAATAATAAGGTATCAAATCATTCTCTTTTTAAAATAGTGGAAACAACAAATTTCAACAATTAAGGAATAATCAAAAGTTTGCCCCTCGGGCTCAATATCGAACTCTCAGTATAGTATCAGCCACACGGGCTCACTCCCAACTCACCAGCACACAACATCAGCACCTCGGGCTCACTCCCAACTCACCAGACACAACATCAGCCCCTCGGGCTCCCTCCCAACTCACCAGACACAAACAACAGCCTCTCGGGCCCACTCCCAACTCACTTGGGTACCCTGCGCTCACTTGGGGTGTGTACAGACTCCGGAGGGGCTCCTACAGCCCAAGCGCAATATCCATAGTCCTGAAAGCCTTCACACATCAACACGAGGCCTGAAAGCCTCCTCACATAACACTCGAGGCCTGAAAGCCTCCTCACATAACACTCGAGGCCTGAAAGCCTCCTCGCATCACTCAACATATCCTCAAAGATGGCCCTCAGCCTCAATCAGTCCAGAAAATAGTCATAAGCCTCTTGGGCTTCAGTAAAACAAAAATGCTCAGCTCATTGGCATTTTAAATATCATTTAAATCTCGAGTTGAGTATAAACGTAGCTGAGTTCACAAAATAATATAATTCAATTGGACTGAATTCAATAATATTTCAATTCATGAGGAAAAATAATGATGTAAATTCACAAAAGATTTCAGATAATTTGCACAAGGCCCAAGTTTGGCAATAAGCCCACATCATGATAAAAATCAATAATTCTTTATCAAATACGCAGTAAAATCCACAACCGGGACGGACCAAGTTACAATCCCCAATGGTGCTCTACCCTACGCTCATACCTGGCGTGCAAGTCACCACAATACAGCACTATGATGTGCAAGTCCAGGGTTTCAAACCCTCAGGACATCATTTACAAGATTTGCCTATCTCGAACCGGCAAAATATCTAGCCCGCGATGCCTTTTCCCCTCAAACTGGCCTCCACGCACGTCAAATCTAACCAAAACCAGAGTGAATACATTATAATAAGCAAATGGGACATTACCCAATCGAAAACAATCGAAAAATATCGAAATTCACAAAATTTGCAAAACCTGAGCCCCGGGCCCATATCTCAAAAAAATTATAAAACTAACATCAACGGATTCCTTATCTCGCCACGAGTCCGTACATACCAAGAACTCCTAAATCAGACCAGAAATGGCCCTTAAAATCCCAAATTTAGAATTTCCATCTCAAGCCCTAATTTCTTATAATTTGGCTATATTTTCATGAATTTCAAGGATGATTGCACGATAAAATCATGTATTTAGTTCATAGAACTTACCTCCAATCACTTCCCGTCAAAACCCCTTCAATTCCCGTCCAAAAGCTCTCAAGAATGACCAACAATGGTGGAAAAATGAGTTGGGTTCGC
>MU776990.1:281312-358224 GCA_026770625.1 Nicotiana glauca | reverse complement strand
CGAGGCCTGAAAGCCTCCTCACATAACACTCGAGGCCTGAAAGCCTCCTCGCATCACTCAACATATCCTCAAAGATGACTCTCGGCCTCAATCAGTCAAGAAAATAGTCATAAGCCTCTTGGGCTTCAGTAAAACAAAAATGCTCAGCTCATTGGCATTTTAAATATCATTTAAATCTCGAGTTGAGTATAAACGTAGCTGAGTTCACAAAATAATATAATTCAATTGGACTGAATTCAATAATATTTCAATTCGTGAGGAAAAATAATGATGTAAATTCACAAAATATTTCACATAATTGGCACAAGGCCCGAGTTTGGAAATAAGCCCACATCATGATAAAAATCAATAATTCTTTATCAAATACGCGGTAAAATCAACAATCGGGACGGACCAAGTCACAATCCCCAATGGTGCTCTACCCCACGCTCATACCTGGCGTGCAAGTCACCACAATACAGCACTATGATGTGCAAGTCGGGGGTTTCAAACCCTCAGGACATCATTTACAAGTATTACCTACCTCGAACCGGCGAAATCTCTAGCCCGCGACGCCTTTTCCCCTCAAACCGGCCTCCACGCGCGTCAAATCTAACCAAAACCAGAGCGAAAACATTATAATATACAAATGGGACATTACCCAATCGAAAACAATCGAAAAAATATCGAAATTACCAAAATTTTTAAAACCCGAGCCCCGGGCCCATATCTCGAAAAAATAATAAAACTAACATCAACGGATTCATTATCTCGCCACGAGTCCGTACATACCAAGAACTCCCAAATCGGACCAGAAATGGCCCTTAAAATCCCAAATTTAGAATTTTCATCTCAAGCCCTAATTTCTTATAATTTGGCTATATTTTCATGAATTTCAAGGATGATTGCACGATAAAATCATGCATTTAGTTCATAGGACTTATTTCCAATCACTTCCCGTCAAAACCCTTTCAATTCCCGTCTAAAAGCTCTCAAGAATGACCAACAATGGTGGAAAAATGAGTTGGGTTCGCGGATGAAATATTTTTAACATTTTGTCTGGGTACTGTAGCTAACACTATGCGATCACATTAGAGCTCCTGCGATCGCATAGAACAAAATTACCGGGCACTGTAGCTAACTCAGAGTGATTGCATAGAACAAAAATCCTGGGTACTGTAGCTAACATTATGCGATCGCATTAGAGCATTGCGATCGCATAGAACGAAATTCCGGGTACTGTAGCTAACCCTCTGTGATTGCATAGAACAAATTTCCAGGGTCTTAAATTACTTCTATGCAATCGCATGAAACCCTCTGCGATCGCATAGAACATAAGTTCTTTGCAATTTTTTTGCTGCACTTTTCAACTCAAAAATTCCCGTTAGCCATCCGAAATCACCCCGAGGCCCTCGGGACCTTAACCAAAAGCACTGACATGATCTAATACATTATTCAAACTTGCTCAAATCATAAAAACACTATCATTAACATCAAAATCCTCATTTATCATCAAATCAAAGTCTAATTTTTCTTAAAACTTTCGAATTGCACATTCAATCAGAAACCCAACCAAACGATGTTCAAATGACCTGAAAATTTGCGAACATATCCAAAATCACCTAACGAAGCTACTGCAACTGTCGTAATTCCATTCCAACTCCCGAATCAAAATCTCACCTATCAACCGGATTCCGCCAAAATTCCAACATTGCCAATTCAAGCCTATTTCTACACCTGACCTCCAAATTCAATTCCGATCGCTCCCTCAAGTCATAAATCACCTCCCTAAGCTAACCGAACCATCGAAATTCGCATCCGGGCCTTCTAACCACATAGTCAACTTCCGGTTGACTTTTCTAAAACCAGCTCCTTTCTAAAAGGGTATATGCCTTATTTTCAACCAGAATCAGTCCAATTACACCCTATCAACTCTAACACTAATATAAAAACATGAAGCAACACAATAAGGGGGAAACGGGGCGGTAACTCACATGATGACGGGTCGGGTCGTCACACTTGGTGGCAAAATTTGAAGTCATTTCTCACTTGTTATGACTATACAGACTCAAGAAGAGGGAAAGACAAGGTGGGAAGAATAGAGTGAAGGAGAATGGAAAGAAACGATTCCTAACAAGAAACCTACAGAGTAGAACACCATCAAATGTAGATACCGACTCTAGCAACCTTGACATGCACCTGCAACCTACTCTTTTTAGAAAATTTGATGTTCGGCTCTTGTTGCAATTTTCGCCGTGAAACTAGTCTTCAATGCTCCATTTAACCAATCTGGTTCACAATCCTTAGTTGACCTATGGTGCCAATAGGGTTTTCACCATCAAGCCTCTCTCATTTTGATTTTTCCCTCAACTCACTGTCGCCTTGCGGTGTCCGTGAAGGTTTTCACCAATAAGACTCTCTCATTTTAATTTATCTCATCTTGAGGTACCTATGGTGGTTCTCATCATCATGACTCTCTAATTCTTCATTTTCCTTTGTTTGGACTGGAGTGTTGCCCCTGATGTGATTCACCTTCGCTCGCTTGAGTTGGCATATCTCGAAGACTGGTCAGAAGGTTTTTCTTTGGACCGTAATGTGGCTTTTGGATGGGTTTAGAAAGAAGGGTATAGAGGCTCAAGATAATTCAACGTGAATTCAAAAACTACAACTTTCGAAATCATATTTCTTGCAACAAACATAACTTCTGCCCAGTTTCATTCTTGGGGATTCTTGGACTTTTCTTTTGTTGTGACTGAACCTCAGAGAGGCTGCCTGCGTACCCTTTCGGGATCAAGTCAAACGTAGTTCAGGTGACTATATTTGTTGTTGCGATCTTTCCTTCTTCCACTTTTCTTTTTCTTTCTTTTCTTTTCCTTTTCTTCTTTTCTTTCTTTTTCTTTTATTTTCTATTCTTTTTTTTCCCTTTATTTTCTCTTCTTTTTTCTTTTGCTTTTCTTTTCATTTCTTTTCTTTCTTTTATTTTCTCTTCTTTTCTTTCACTAATTTTCTCTTGTTTCTCCGTTCACTTCCCCATTCGAACTTGAGAGTCTTATTATTGATTCCAAAAGAAGGATATGCAAGAAAAAAACCGAGGCTCAAAGGGGTAACAAAGGATAAAGTGTTTGGATAGCAGAATAAAATGCCTTCGTCATTCCAATCTCCAAAACATGCCAAGTACAAACTACACAATGTTACATCTTTTGATTGCACCAGAATTACTAATCACATCCACATATTTGTCTTCTATATTTGTTAATTACTCAGTGCCATTAGACAATAATCCTGGTGCCACGAATGACCCCAATAAACTTGCAGCAAACTTGCCTTTAGTTTCAAATCGATGCAGCATGATGCCTGTTCAACAGTATTTTTTATCTGCCCCCATTTTCACTTGATTTGGGCTTGAAGTGCTCTCAGAATGCTTTTACTTATTTCCTTCGAACATTGTTTCATTGCTTCATTATTAAAATGAAATTTACAAACAAGACTGAGAATTATGCGTGCATGTCATATCACCAAAGCCATCATGAAAAGAATTGTAAAATGAGAAGGAAATAAAATGAACTGGAAATGGCGCGATATAGAGAATTGCATTAAACTGACAGTGGAAGGGTTTAGACAACAAAGCAAGCAAACTAGACTAGTTACAATCTTTGAACAAACCTAGACAGCACTAAACAAGCTATTATGACTAAACGAAGCAAAAGTGAAAAGATAGAAGGGTTTAAATCACAAGACAATGTTCGTATTACAACTCTGAGATAACCCGGACAACAGAAATGACACCAAAATAAACCACCAAAAACTCCACTCTAGTTCACCAAGAGATGGAGCGTCTTTTCAATCACCAAACTTAACATCTTAGCCACTGAATTTCACACCAAGGTTATTTGAATTTTCACAAGCCTTCATCACATTGCTCTCAGCAAACTGCTTTTAGGTTTCTTTTGCCGGCTCATTCTCACGATCAATCATTCCTACCATACGCGTCTCTTTACACACAGGAGATGGACTTTGGCCAGTGTTTACTGCGTCTCGACTTTGCACGACAATGTCGCCTGCATCAATAAGCTTCTGAATTGCATTCTTCAACTTCCAACATTTCTCTATGTCGTGTCCCAGGGCAGCTGAGCAGTATGCGCACCTTTGAGAACGATCAAACTTCTTTGGAAGAGAGCTCGGCGTTTTCATCTGAATCGTCTCTAACATATCCAATGTCCTTAACCTCTGTAACAGACTGGCATATGATTCTCCCAATGGAGTGAGGGTTTTCTTCTTCCGTAACCTCTCATTCTTAAATGCTAGATTGGGCCGAAAACCTAATCCGGGGTGTTTTTGGTAAGCTCGTGAGGGTAGATGGGCGTTTTGAGGAGGTAGGTACTGGGAATGTGATGAGCGACTTTGGAATTTCTGTGGAGAGAAGTAACGACGGGCAGGATCATCTAATGCACAAGGATCACCACGGGGACGATGTCGAGGCTGGAAGTGTCGATCAAGAGAACCTATCGGATCGTCTTTTCTATTCTTCTTTCTTCCAGCCAAGCTTACTGGTACGTTCTGAATGGCTTCCGAACAACTCATGATTTTCCCTGACTTGATTCCTTCTTCTACTAGCTCCCCCATTTTTAACACATCCTTGAAAGGCTTTCCCAAGGCCAGGATCAAATGACTGTAGTAGGTGGGTCCCTGGGCCTATAGAAAAAGCTTGACCATTTCTTCTTCCATAATCGGAAGACTGACTCGAGCAACTTGCTCCCTCCATCTGTACCCAAACTCTTTAAAGCTTTCCTCTGGCCTCTTTTCCATTTTAGATAACGAGGAGCGCTCTGATGTAACACTCAATTTACACTGAAAATATCGCACAAATTCTTGAGCCATGTCGCCCAATGTAAGCCACTTATCTTGACGGGTATACCAGTCCAAGGCTGCTCCAGTTAGGCTTTCACTGAAATATTTCATCATTACGTCGTCTTTCTCCCCAATAATCCTCATTTCATTGCAATAGATCCTCAGGTGGGCCACCGGATCTCCACGCCCATTGTACAAGTTGACTCTTGGTACTTTGAACCCTGCGGGTCCGCTGTCCGGGCTTTCCACTCTTTGCTTGTCCCTAAAAGACTGATCTGTGCTTTTCAACTTCCTGGGTACCCCATCTCTCTCTTCTCTTCCCGTAACCCTTTCATTTCTAGCATGAAACTGCTCATCCCAGGAGCTCTTCTTGTATGAATTGAGGCTCTTGCGGGCACCCTCTAGGAGGTGATATTGGGTATTGTGAGCTTTGAGCGGGTATTCATTGTTTGGGATAATGGATATGGCATGGGAGTACTTTCGGGGAGATGTAACTAGAGGATGAGTGATGAAGTTATTAGGGTAGTTGGGAAAATCGTGATAAACGGGTGTATCTGGGGAATATGGAGGATCATTTGGCACTGTGTTTATAACTTGGGTAAGGGAAACATCTCGAAAAATCGGTAGTGGCGGGGGTGGCACCTTCCCAGTCATCCAGGCATGATATATATCTGCCATGTGTTGTCTCAAAATCCGCACCTCCTCGACCAACCCATCATCCCGTTCATCCACCTGTTGTCGGGTACCGATACTAACCCCATCAATTCTATTGTTGTTTGCCATCGCCTTTTGTTCTTGTTTTGTAACGAGGAATTACCGTTTTTAAAACCACAAACCAACCACCCTTCTGGAATGACAAAATGAAGCCACTATGTTAGCGTTAGGGCATTTAGCATATTGATTTTTCTTTCCCCTTATTTTCTTGGTTTTCTTCTATTTTCTTTTTCTTTTGCCTTTTTGTGTCTTTTTCTTCCCCCCTTTTTTTCTTTTTCTTTTGGTTATGGTCGAATCCTACGTGGATTGCCTACTTATCATGACCCCGCATGAATCAGACCGAGCGTAGTTCTTGTAAATTAATGCAAAAATAAAGAGATAATTTTTTTGGGATTTTCAAATTTGTTTTTTCTTGAAGGGAAACTACAAAGCAGACTCAAACTAACAAACTACAAACTCGATGATTAAAACTAGATCAAGAGTACATCAAAGCTTCACATCCTGGGGCCCGTGGGGCATCACTCGGCATCACTACAGGCCTCCGCAAGACTGAGAAGGTTTCAATATCAACTGCGACTATTTGAAGAAAAGTGGCCATGTAATGACTTATTTTGACAAAGTGGCTATTTTTTGCAAAATTTTGTTTAAGAAACTATAAACTCTATGATTAAAACTAGATCAAAAGTACATCAAAGCTTCACATCTTGGGACCCGTGGGGCATTACTCGGCATCGCCACATGCCTCCGTAAGACTGAGAAGGCTTCAACGTCAATTGTGACTATTTAAAGAAAACTGGCCATGTAATGGCTTATTTTGACTTTAAAAACAACTAAGTGGCTATTTTTGAAAAATTTCAGTTGAGAAGACAAAACTTGATTTTGCAGATACGACTTTTCAGCACTTCCGAGTGGGAGATTTTAAGGCTGTGCCCGCAAACAGTTTTAAAATGATTCAGGGTGGTTGTTCTTGTAAAAACAGCCTTCCGGCGCCCTTTTGGCGACATTCGACTTATTTTTAAACAAGAATAGCGCTACCCGACTTATTGGATAAAAATTAAAATTTTTGTATCTTTGGTTATTTTTGCAAAAGGGATGGTTGGACCCGATGAGGGTTGCCTACATATCTCACACTTGGTGAGAATCAAACCAGCGTAGTTCGGGCCGATTGGCCAAAATCAAAACTATTTTGAACAACAATTTTTTTATTTTTTTTTCAAATATTTTTTTTTCTTTCCTTTTTTTCCATTTTTCAAAAATCCGGCCGCATTTCGGTACTATTTTGTTTTTCACAATAAATGGTTATCCTCCCTTAGTCCTAACATTTCTATTTTTTCACTCAAGCCGGTCAACATGCGAAGCCAAGCAAATAAATGCAAGTAGCACGTAAGATGCAACAGGATGGTCATTTCAATTCGGGTCACCTGTCCTAGACGGACCCAACCCCTGTGTTGAGTCCCCTAAGTCAAATGCACATGATGCAAACAAACGTCCTACTAGGGATCCGGCATGAGTTTATTGTTCTTTTAGGTTTAAACCCTAGGTTTATTGTTCTAGACCTAGCTTACCCGGGCGGACAACTCGGGCCGAGGGGGAGGCAGCGTACCGAGGATACAGAAGCTCACCCGACTTTGCAACTTATCCAAACCTCGTTCTAAATTGGGAAAAAGACTAACAGAAGAGAAGCTACACGAAGTGCACCCTTCTCCATGATGTAGAAGACTCAGAAAGAGGGAGGGATTCGCGACAGTTTATATACAATTCAACAAATATTAAAGCGGTAAACATTTAGCACGTATAGCATAGATCATGTAGCAAAATCAAATAAAGACAAATACAAAAATTTAACTGAGCTCGAATTCTTGAACCCTGAACCAAAATTCTGGGTTCTTGTCCCCGGCAGAGTCGCCATAGCTGTCACACCTCCTTTTTCTAAAAGCTTTACTACACCCCGTGAAGGGTATAATAAAAGAAGGAGTTTTTCCAATTAAAGGACAATCGAAACGGGATTCATTTTATTTAAGATTCAGAGTCGCCATTTGGGATATTTATGGTGTCCCAAGTCACCGGTTTGAATACCGAATCGAGGAAAGGGTTTGACTCTGTTTAACAGTCGCGAACCAGAAATCCGGGTAAGGAATTCTATTAACCCGGGAGAAGGTGTTAGGCATTCCCAAGTTTCGTGGTTCTAGCATGGTCGCTCAACTGCTATATTTGGCTAAAATATCTAATTTTGATACATGTTAAACCTACAGTGCAATTTAAAGTTATTTACCGCTTTTTGTCAATTATTATTTTTATTTAAGAAAGTGAACGTCGTTTAAGAATGTGTTTTCGGATCACATCACATGAAATGCACCCGGATCCTTAACACATTCTTATTTAATGTTTTCGGATTTGGATTTGGGTCGCATGAAATGCACACCCATATCTTAGGAAGGTAATTTTATTAAAAGCGTGCCTAAAGCGACTAACGTGTTGTTATCTTTTGGGAAGGCCATGAAATTTGCTAAATGGCCCATCCCGAATTCTAAATATATTTTTTTTAAGTAATTAATGAGGGCCGCACAATTTGCATTAAGTTTGGCGAGGCTCGTCTCATTTTTATTAAAGGCCAACCTAAAGTAACTAAGATTTTATATTTGATTGCGTCTCCAAAATCCTAATTAATCGACTTTATCGATTGCCATAATTTAAAATGATCAAGGAATTTGGGCTTCAAGTTCAAGTCCACATTTGAACAAAAGGTAACACCTCTTAGCTCAAGTGTGCTACTTTACTCAAAGGCCAAAAGACCATGTAGCAACATTAACCTTACATTTAATATTCATTCAGGCCCGCATGGCCTGATACAGTGGCAATGTTTTTTGCTGAGCTGTTTCCAACTCTGGGCTTCAAACTAGGCCCAACTAATAAGGTAGTGAAGATTGAAGTTGGGCTATACTTTTGTAGTAACATTGGCCCAGGCGTTATTGCAGAATAAAAGACAAACTGATTTGAGGCCATGATAAGCCCATAAAAAACACAGCACGACAGACGCGATACAAGGTCCATTTTGAATGTTTGAACCACTTAAAAGGCGTACAGGCAGATGCAATAAACTAACCTCAGCGCTTTTGAATTTGAAAATTGAATAAACTATCTCAATACCAAATATATGTGACTAATCTTCAGATGCCTAAGTTAAGAATTGGATTGCCTATCTTAAAAACCTTCACATCAATTCGAGCAAATGAATCAAATCGAAAATAAAAGTTCATTTCACTACTAACTGGAATCTCTATATGACTCAAATGAAATTAGCAGGCCTATATCCCTTCATACACTAATACACTAGAGTTCTAATATCCAACTCAAAAGTCCTATTACAATCCAATTGTAACAAATTATACAAGTGTTTAAATCATTCAATTCATTACTATTACTACTGTGCAACTACAATTCAAATTAAAACACCGTCGCACAAATTGATATCAAATTAATATGATCTAGATTTTATTTCTTCGACTTGATCAATACACATAGTTTCAGTTCTGCAACATCAAATGAAACTGAAAAGTACCTGGAAATAGAATTTTAACAGAAGAAGGAGGTCAACTACAACAACATAATGGTAACAGTATGCAGAAATCAACAACAGCAGAATCAACAACCAACCCAGGAATGAACTTCAGAATTCCAAAGTGATTTAAAACCAAGTAGAATTGAGAGATCTACTCAAAACAGTTGCAAACAGACCAAATAAACTTGAAAATAGCCCAGAGTGCATTAATCACTTTCAACCAAAAAAAATTCATTCAATTGGATCCAAACTCATTCGAAATCAATAAACTTGAAATTAAACTGAAGATTTCAATGGATCAGCAGCTGTTTTTGGATTTTCTATTAAGTTTTCTAATGTTTTTTGGATTTGTTGGAAGGAATTCAAATCTAGAAGAGGAAATTGGGATCTGAAATCTGTAACTTGGCAGATATTTTTTGGGGGGAATTTCGGGGTGCCAAACTTATTAAACAAGGCATTTTCATGCCCTTTTATAGGCAACCATAGTTTACAATTTCAGATTTCTTTCTTTACAAGTTAATCCTTCTTTTTATTTCTTTTTAACCCCCTATTTCTGACTTGCTAAACAAGTAAAGACCTCTATTGTGCTAAAATTCACACTAAAGCACCATTCTAGAAGGTCCTATACACATTACAATTCCTAAACTATCCTTTCCCTACTTTGGAAATTACAATTCTTAAAGAAACTACCCTTTTCCCATGCCCAAACTACCCCTATTACCTCTTAAAATTACTAACCCCAGTTAATTACACCAACCTATTTACCTTTAGCTAAGAACTAACTGAAGTTAACTAATAAATGAATTAATCAGCTATATCCAAACAAACTATCTTAAGCATTATCTCAATTAACACTAAAATTGAACAAATAATTAATACTAACTGAAATCAGTCTCAAACAATTTCCAAATCCAATTTCATATGAACAGAACAAAAGAGAAACCTAATTAAACTAACTATTAATTGTCGAATTGTTTAAACTATTAACAGAAATTCAGCAAAAGAGAAGCAATCAGAATCGAACTAAAAGAAACAAGCATGAATTCTACTAAGTAACAAAGAAATCATGGATTTTACTAACACAGATCACAACTAAAGAGGACGAACAAAAGGAACGAATAAAAACTAGAAAATAAACTCACTCAGACTCCACACGGATTAGCTCATCGAAATCGAATTCTGGTTAACGTTACTTGTCTATTTTATCCAAAATAGGCAGGTAACGTTAACAGAAATAAATCGACTACGAGGCTCCTTAAAACAAGCCCGAGCTGACAACTAGATCCCATATTTGCTGAGCTTTAGAGAGATTCAAGGATTTCTGGGTAAGGATTAATGATGAGGGAGGGACGGGGAGTGTATGGTGTGAATTTGGGGTTGTTTGGAGCGAGTATGGGTTTGACCGGATTTTCGATCAGGCATTTGAGATGCCTGGTGGTGTTTCGACTTAAACCAAAGGTAGATTCAGAGTGAGGAAGTAAAGGAAAGTTAGGGGTGTGATTTTGGCGGAGGTTTGTGGTGGCGCCGCCACCCTAAAGCGGTGGGAGAAGGGGCGGCAGTCTCTAGGGTTACAGACGAGGGGTGAGTGAGGGAGACGATCGAGGGGGGGGGTCGGTTCCGACCTATTTATATTATTGACCCATCAGTTGTTGGCCGTTGGATGATGAATCCTCGACGGCCAGGATTAAATGTGCTAGAAACGGGGTCATTTGGTAAAGGGGTGTAGACAGACCGGGTTTGTGACGTTTGGGCTTAGACCGGGGTAATTTTTTTTGGTTTTGGGCTCAGCTATTTGGCCCAAATTCAGGTCTTTTAAGACCAGCCCCCCTTTTCTTTTGTATTTATTTTATTTATTTTTCATCTCATTTTGTATTTCTATTTTTTCTAATTTTATAAAAATGCAAAAATTTGAAATAGAGACCTAATTTATTTCCAAAATGAAACTAATTAATTCCTAAAATTATTTTTTAAAAAAATCTATTTTGTGACAAATTCAACAATTGATGATTAAAAATGCAAAAATGGATTATGCTTTGTTATACTTTGTTATTTTGTTCTAAAACAAATTAATACTAAAATATGAAATTAAATTCTAAATGCAGAATGCATATTTTTGTCTTTTTATAGGAATAAAAATGCACAAATAAAAATGCAAACAATTAACAGAAAATGACACAAAATTGTAAAATAATGAAAAAGATCATTTTGTTTGAAATTTTTGGGAATAGTTCATATATAGGGCAAAAATCACGTGCTCACATACAGGTGTTTTGCGACAATGCTCTTGGTTTTTAGTGGCCTGCATGGCTTGGTTGAGTTAGAAGGATTCAGTCCTGACGGTTTAGTTTGTGCAAATGAAATTCGGTGAGTTCTTGATGGCTTTCTGCCAGGGTTAGAGATGTATATTTTCTATGAGCATGGGGAGCATGTCATGTATAGTTTTTTCTTGTAGATGGGATCAATAGGAAGTTTTGTCTAGTGGTACATAGTTGCTTGTGGTTCAGAAGGGATACAAAGTTCTCATGTTATCCTAGGATGGTATGGTACATGCAGTATGTTGTAAAGGAATGAGAATTGCATTTGTAAGGTTGCAGTACAATTCAAAAAGGAAGGTCATAAGATTCTTAGGCAGCACCGACAGTTTTAGATGATTAAAGAAAAGGTATTACTGATTGGTGTGGCTTGATGAGGGCACGCATTTCAGAAAGGGCGATGTGTTTGAGTTATGGATGCTTTATTGATATTGCGGAACTTTCTTGTCTTATCGACTGATGATATCCAAGTTTTCTAGGTAGCACAGAAGAATTTTAGGTGTACCTCTCAAGTGATGATTGAGTATTAGAGGTGTGTTGTATATTCGAGCGGCAAAATTAGGATAAGATATGGTAATTCATATGCTTTATGGACTTGGACGCTAGAAGTTCTCATAAGCAGGTCAGCTCGTGGTTGAGGATGGTAAAGATGTGGATAAGTTAGTTAGATGATAGTACATGTTGTAATTTAGTCAATTTGAACCATCGGAGGGTTATTTATCTGTTTTGAGTGAGTAGAGTTGGTGTATGGTTCATTAGTAGACTTATATAGATGTGTGTTCTGCATCGGGACGGCTTTGTTGACCCCAAATTGTATTGTTGAGGGATGTGTTGATTCGATGTCTATTAAGCTTATTAGTAATCTGAGGAGGTCTATAAGTCACCTTTCTGTGTTGCGAGGTGTTATGAATTGTTGGTTATAGGCACATATGGTACGGTTCTATTGGGGTCTCATAGTGGGATTCGAGGAGGAGGATTATTGGATATTGCTTGGTGGATGGCGCATCGGTTATGTCTTTTCGGGTATGTGTAATGTATGTCGATTGATTCATGGTGGTTATGGTGATTGCTTTGGTTTTTGACATCATATTGCACATGGTTGTTGATTTTGAGCATAGTGACTTGATGTGTTTCATGTGTTCTGTTTCTATGATGGGAGACGTGTTCTCAGTCTTGTGTTGTGGCGGTAACAGTGAGCTTGCGGTACAACATTTTCATTTGAGCCATTTTCATGATTTGAGTAAGTTTGGATTGTGGCTTATTGGTGCACGGATTGCACAGGTCGTGACTTTAGTCTTTATTAATGTGTCAATGTCACTAGAGTAGTTGTGTTGGATTAGATGAGATCGTCGGGATTGCTAATGAATACAAACGGATTCGATTCCAGCATGTTGGAAGGATAATATCGAGGTTCAGCTCAGAAATTTGCTATGGTCTTTTCGAAAGGATAAGCGACATCATGAATGGGTGATATGAGAAATGGTTATGGCTTACTGTGTGGTTTAATTATCATTAGCAATATATGAAAGTGTTGGAATGAGACTTTAGTTGATAAGACGTTTTCTACCAGTATTCGGTTGTTGTGTGCAGCGATTGTGATTAGAAGTTATTGCTACAAGTGGTTGAGATATGTGGTATATCATGTGATTGCACCAGAGGTTGCAGGCATGGGCTATTACAGCTAGTTCAGGATTATTCAGAGTGTGGATGTGAGATTTTGATCTTGCGGATGATTTCAAAAGTGAAAATGTGGTTTTGAGGTTAATGGCCTTGGATGGATTGTGAAATTTTAGTTGTATTGTGTTATCGGGCCTATATGAGATAGGGTGACATGGGATCACCCTCGGGTATATGCATGGTAAGGTTATCCAACTATTGTTCGGCTTCTGGAACAACTCTGGTTACGTTCGAGGGCGAACGTATGTTTAAGTGGGGGATGATGTAACGACCCGACCGGTCATTTTGAGATTTTGCACTTTGTTCGTTAGTTCTCAGGAATGATTTTCCCTGCGTGATGTATTATGACTTATGTAAATCGTTGGTTTTGGTTTTCATGGTAATCAGAATGAATTTGGAAGAACAGTTCTCAGTTTGAAGCTTGAAATTTGAAAGGTTTGACCAAGAGTTTACTTATTTGTATTTGATCTCGGATTAGAATTTTTATGGTTTGGTTGGCTCCATTAAGTGATTTGGGACTTAGGAGTATGATCGGAATGCATTTTGGAGGTCTATGGAAGGTTTAGACTTGAATTGACGAAATTGAAGTTTCGGTGTTTTCCGGATGATAGGGAAGATTTTGATATAAGGGTCGAAATGAAATTCCGAAAGTTGCAGTAGTTCCATTGTGCCAATTGTGATGTGTGTGCAAAATTTCAGGCATTCAAACGTGGTTTGATTGGGTTTTTGATCAAAAGCGTAATATAGACGATTTTGGGATTCTAAGGATTGAATCCGATGCAAATTTCATATGCTAATGTTGTTTTGAGTGTTTCGAAGGTTGGAGCAAGTTTGAATAAGGTATTAGGATATGTTCGTGCCTTTGGTTGAGGTCCCGGGGGCATCGAGTGAGTTTTGAGGGGTTTAACAGATCATTTTGAAGTTGAGAAAGTTGCAGATTTTAAGTTCCAGCAGTTGCAGGTATTTTGGTCTTCGCGTTCGCGAAGAGTCAGGAAGGGAGGCGTTAGGTTCGGCCTTCGCATTCGCGAAGGGGAGTCCCGCATTTGCAAAGGGCCGGGTTAGCATGCATCTCATTCTCAAGAGTCATTGTCGCATTCGCGTAAGTTTGAGAGGCTGAAGCACCGCGTTCGCAATGGTAAGGTCTCGTTCGCGAAGGAGATTTTTGATCAGTAGAATTTTTGTGCTTTACGAATGCGAGGCTTTGACCGCGTTCGTGGAGAAGGAATTTATACCTAGGGCAGAATGTTTAAAAGATGGGTTTCGCGATTTTTGGTCTATTTTCTCCATTATTGAGCAATTTTGGAGCTTTTGAGAAGGATTTGAAGTGGAAATCGAAGGGGATCACTTAGAGGTAAGATTTTTGAACTCAACACTCGATTCTTGTGTGAATACTACCTAATTCATCATGGAATTAAGCCCAAAATTGAAGAGCCATGGCTTGGAAATTTGAAGCCAAACATTTGAGATTTTAAGGGTCAATTGTTGATGGATTTTGATGTTCTTAGTATGCATGAACTAGTGGGGAGATAATGAATTCGTTGATGTGAAATTTTTTGAATTCTGAGACATGGGACCGGGGACCGGGTTTGAGCAATTTCGGGATTTTTGATGTAAATTGGATATTTTCAAGTGGGCTTTGTTTCCTTAGCATATTTTAATGATTATGTATAGATTGTGGCTAGATTTGGAGCATCCGGAGGTCAAGTTGTGTGGGTGAGGCATCGCGGGCTAGATTTTGGATCGGATCGAGGTAAGTAATGATTGTAAATACTGTCATGAGGGTTTGAAACCCCGGATTACACATCATTGTGTTATTTTATGGTGATGCACACGTTAAATGACGAGCGTGGAATTGTGCACCATGCGGGATTGTGGCTTGCTCCATCCCGTACGATTGTTAAGACACGTATTTAATTTGAAACCTTATGATATTCCATGTTCTAGAGATTGATATTATATCTTGGGTTGTATGCCATGTTTGGGGCCTTGTGCCGACCTACTGAGGCCCTTAGCGGCACTTTTGCTACTTTTCCTCACTCTAATTGTTTTGAACACATATCATCAGTCATGTTTTACCTGATTATTGTTTAAATCTGGTTTTATTACTTTATTTTCTTAAAATGTGAAAAAATTTTGGGGCTGAGTTCCCAGTTTTACTGATGGTCCGAGTGATCGTGAGGTTGACGACTGAGATAGACCAAGGGTCTAATTGTGAGGTTGAGGACTGAGATAGACCGAGAGTCTGATTGCGAGGTTAATGACTGAGAGTGGCCGAGGGCCTGGTTATGAGGATTTTATATCTATGGATCGGGATGCATGCCACAACAATATAGTTATATATATGTATATGGATCAGGCTGCACACCGCAGCGATAGGTTGGATCGGGCTGCATGACACAACGATATATCGCTTGGGCTGTAGGAGCCCCTCCGAAGATTGCACACCCCAATGAGCGCAGTCGACTCTATATATATATATATATATATATATATATATATATATATATGTATATATGGATCGGGCTGTACACTGCAGCGATATGTGGATCAGGCTATACGCCGCAGCGGTTACTATATGGTACCTATTGAGAGTGGGTTTTAAGTGTGAGCGTTGATTGGAAGGAGTTGAGTCACGAGTGACTGAGAGGCTAGCCCGAGGGGCGATAGATATATATACATGTACATGAGTGATGTTTACCTGAGGTGCCTGATTATGAACTTATTGATTTTCACTCCTCTTTAGAGTGAGTTTCTATCGAATATGTTTATTTAATGACTGTTCTCGCTCATCTTTATACTGAGCCTCTGTCTAAAATGTTAAATAAATGTTTTTAAACAGCTTTTATTTAAGCAGGGGTTTATGAGATGTTGAGCACTTAATCACCAAATTGGCTTTTGTTATTTCCACTGAGATTTTCTTGTTAGGAGGTCTTTATGACTCATGTTTTACCCGAGGGGCTATTTACGAACTATGTTTTTCCCGAGGGGCCGATTATGGTTTTCAGCTCTTTTATTATAAACGGTATTGAACCCCTACTGAATCTGTTGGAAGGCATTTTAAATGATTTTTACCAAAAGCTGGATTTTAAAAAAGGCAATTGACCCGTATTCTGATTTAGTAGCTTGTGCGCTCATTGAGATTAACAAAAATATGGATTCATTCTTTCCTACTTCTCAGTCTTTATTTAATCTTATTATTTACTAGATTAGAGTACTCACATTACTCCCTGCACCTCGTGTGCAGATTTAGGTATTTCGGAACCCGGTAGCGGGTGTTGGTTTGCTCAGATGCGGAGTCATAGGGGTTAGCAAGGTGGCTGCACGACGTTCGCAACACCTCTTCCTTCATCTCATTTTCATTTCTATACTCAGTACATTTTACTATTTTAGTGTATTCAGGCCTTGGTAGATGCTAATGACTAGTGACTAATTCTAAGCCCAAATCAAATACACCAGCCCCAGGCCCAAGCCCCGTCTCCCACCGGCCCAGCCTCCTTCTAAAACGATGTCGTTTTGGGTATTCAATCATGGCCCTTGATCATTTTAATCTAACGGACAACATTAATCCCTTCATTAAAATAAACGATGTCGTATGGGGCTCAAGGAATCTGAGCCGTTGATAAGTATAATCCAACGGTGAGGAGTCAATTAATACACTTTAATATATCCAAAACCAAATAAACCCTAAAAATATTTTTCATTCTCTCCTTCTTCTTCTCTGATCAACTGCCACCACTTCCCCCCGCCGGAACCCTACCGGCAGGAGACAACAACCACGCCAACCACCACCCAAATTACACCCCTGAGCCGCCTCTCACCCCTTATCACACCCATGTATATCTTTTCCCTCAAATCCCTCTGAATCATCTCGAATACTCCAAAAAAATATCGCCGGAACCCTACCGTCGGCGAACACAACCTCGTCCAAACTATCTCTAATTTACACCGTAAAACCATCTCGACCTCCTTTACCCATTCCCCTTAACCACCCGTCTCAAAACTCACCGAAAAGTCTCGAAATTTAGTTTTAAAATTTTCCGGCGAAGATTGCAACATTTAATCTTTAAAGATTTGTAACTCTAACATCCTTAACCATGTATTTTCTTATGAAAATACATGGTTGGGAATGTTACGGGTCAGGAATCTTAAAGATTCCTTCAACCTTACGCTGATTGGAATAACTCAAGATTTTCTTGGTATGGTTTTTCTTTATTTCTCTCTTTTCTTGAATTTTAATCCTCTGTATATGTCTGTCATTTGGTTTTATCATGTTTTGAGACTGTTTGTTATTTGCTGCTTCTGTTAGTGTTTCAAGATTTTTATTCCAAACAAAAATTGATATTGTTAGGGTTTTCCTTAATTCATGAATTCTGGTCAGTCTTAGTTAGTAGATAAATTGGGCATTAAAAGTAATAGCTAATTGGTTTTTCATGTTTAGCATTAGTTTGAATTGTTCATCGGTTAGTTGGTTTGGTTAAGGAGTTAATTGGATTTTGTTACAGTAGTTTCTTTATTGTTTGATTAATGTTTAATTGCTGAATAGGGATTGGTTATAGCTGTGATTAGTAGTTAATTAGTTTATAGGATTTTTGATTAATTTTAGGTTTATAAATGATATGTTAATTTGGTAGTTAAGTAATTCAAAGGAGTTAAAGGGATTAAAATGGGCAAGATAGGAATTAAAATAGAATAGAATCTTCTAGATTAGGGGCATTAGTGTAGTTTTCAGTAAATAAGTGTAGTAACTTGTAGTACAAGTAAGAAAAAAGATGGGTAAAAGCAGAAATAAAAGGGGGACTAATGTGTAAAAAGAAAATCTGATAATTCCTTCACTTATGCCTATAAATAGGCATCTCATTTACTTGAAGAAAAAGTTTTTGAACATCTGAAAAATTTCCCAAAAGTGTTAGAGCCTGAAAAAGTTCTCTCCCAAAATACTCTTTAGTTTTCCAGATCTAAAAGTAGAAATTCCAAAATTCAAAAGCCAAAAACAATAGAAAAATAAGAGAAAAAATCAAAAAACATATACTGTTTCAGTCAATTTCCTAGTTGATTACAATTTTAGTTGATTGATTTGCATTGCCTAGTTCGATTTCTGGTAGTAGAAGTTTCAGCAGTATTTCTGGTTTAATTCCAACTGTTTTGGTTCGAATCTGTTCCTGTTGTTGCTGTTGCATTGCTGCTGCTAATCTCCTTCTTCTTTTCTTATATCTCCAATACCAGGTACATATTTGAGCTTACTTCACTGTAGGATTCTTGTTGGAGAGTGGAATAAAATTGAAGTTCATACTACAAATCTACTGCTCAATATTGCTGTTATGTTAGATGTTTCAAATGCAATCTAATAGTCGTTCAAGTAATTAGAACTATTAAATGAATTGGATTACTTGAATTGTCAGTTTGTATTGGACTATAGTATAATGAAATATTGTGCGTACTGGTAGTTGATTAAATATTAGGTATAATAGTTAAACTTAGTTTGAGTTTGATTTGTAAATCCCAGGACATGTATAATTGAGATTGGACTGAACTTTTTTTTTTACACGGTTGTGATGTTTAGAATCAGCTATGAATTAATTTCTTAGTAGTTGAATCCTGTGTATGAAGGTTTACAAAAAACTAGACTGTTTAATTGTTACTTTATGGGTTCGAATCAGGAGCTGGCTGTTTAGTTGAATTTAGTAGCTGTATATATATGGTTTTTCTGTTTACCTTAGTAATTCAAGTAAATCATAAGATCATGTGAATGTTTAAATGCTTTGAGGAGTGTTTACGTGAATATTCAGTGTTAAAAGAGATCCTGAAACTGGTCTGTCATTATTGTTGTTAAATTTATACGTTAGTTCAATTCTCACTTTCAGTGATACTTAAGAATTCATCAGTAGATATATATAAATAGATAGGATGAATTGGAATTGGCTTTTGGGATTTAAAATAATTAGCAAGTTTTTTGGCCCAATTAATTCAGGGCCTCATTTGATCGGCCATCACGGGCCATTTGGGCCTTGGTGTTTTAACAGGCGGGACAAGCCTGTAATTAACCTGTCCGTACTCATGTGCATTTGGATTCTTAAACGTACTATGTTTAAAAGCCCAAGCCATTTGGAAATTTAAGTTGGTTGGAATAATATGGTTTCCAAACAATGTTAATCAATTAGGAATATATAAAATTAATTCATAAATATGAAATTGAGTCTTGAGTTAGGTAGCGGGTTCAAGCTAAAAGGTTTTATCCTTTTGTTTGAATTCGGACTTGAATTCAAGGCTCAAATTTATATTTGTAAATTAATTGGCCTTTAGGGACAAATAATTAGAAAATCGTAGTTACTTTAGTTTGGCCTTTAATTAAATGAGACGAGCCTTGCCAAACTAAAAATGCATAAATTGCTGGGCCCTCATAAATGTATATATATTAAAAATACTTAGACTTCGGAACGTGCCATTTTGCGAATTTTCATGGCCTCCCGCAAAGTTAATAACGCGTTAGTCATTTTAGGCGCGTTTTTAATAATTTCACCTTCCTAAATACGGGTGTGCATTTCATGCGACCCAAATCCAAATTCCAAAACGTCGGATAAAAATGTGTCGAGGATCCGGGTGCATTTCATGTGACGTGATCCAAAAATACGTTCTTAAACGACGTTCACTTTCCTAAAAATGACTAAAAGCGGTAAATCATTCTAACATTGCACTATAGATTAACATGTATAAAAATCAGATTCTAGCCAAATGAAGCAGTTGAGCGACCGTGCTAGAACCACGGAATTCGGGAGTGCCTAACCCCTTCTCTCGGGTTAACAGAATTCCTTACCCGGATTTCTGGTTTGCGACTATTAAACAGAGTCAAACCTTTTCCTCGATTCGGGATTCAAACCGGTTACTTGGGACACCATAAATCTTCCAAATGGCGACTCTGAATCTTAAATAAAAATGAATCCCGTTTCGATTGTCCTTAAATTGGAAAAACTCCATTATTTATTATATCCCTTCTCCGGGATGTAGTAAAAGCCCTAAAATTCCTCGGAAAAAGGAGGTGTGACACCCCATAATATCCTTCATTATCCTCCTCCACCAATAATGCTTTCTCAAATCCTAATACGTCTTCACGAAATCGAGATAAATGGAATACCGCGAGCTGTGGGCCTCCTCCAGTATCAACTCCCAAAGCCCATCAACATTGGGCACACACATCTGGCCCTGCATCCGCAACACACCATCCTCACCAATGGTCACGTCTCTAGAATCATTATGCTGAACCCCGTCCTTAAGGACAAGCAAATGCGGGTCATCATACTAGCGCTCTCTGATGTGATCATATAAGGAAGATCGAGAAACCACACAAGCCAACACCCGACTTGGCTCCGAAATATCTATTCTCACCAGCGGATTGGCCAAAGCCTGAACGTCAACTGCAAAGGGCCTCTCCCCAACTAGAATGTATGCCAAGCTCCCCATACTAACTTCCTTTCGGCTCAAAGCATCAGCCACTACATTGTCCTTCCCTGGGTGATACAGAATGGTAATGTCATAGTCCTTAAGCAACTCTAGCCACCTCCGCTGCCTCAAATTAAGGTCCCTCTGCTTGAAAAAATGCTAAAGACTACGATGATCGGTGAATACCTCACAAGATATACCATACAAGTAGTGCTTCCAAATCTTCAAAGCATGAATTATAGCAACCAACTCAAAATCATGTACATGGTAGTTCTTCTCGTGGGGCTTCAGCTGACGAGAAACATAAGCAATAACTCTACCCTCCTACTTCAATAAACATCTGATCCCAACTCTCAAAGCATCACAATACACAATATAAGAACCTGCGGATGAGCGTAAAACAAATACTGGAGACGTGGTCAAGGCTGTCTTGACCTTCTGAAAGCTCTCCGTGCACTCGTCCGACCATACAAATGGAGCACCCTTCTGAGTTAACTTGGTCAAGGGCAATGCAATAGAGGAAAATCCCTGAACAAACCGGCGATAATAACCTACCAACCCAAGGAAACTACGAATCTCTGTGGCTGAGGTCGGTCTAGGCCAACTCTACACCACCCATATCTTTTTCAGGTCAACCTGAATACCCTCACTGCACACCACATGCCCCAAGAAAGCTACCGAGTTGAGCTAAAACTTCCCTTTGGAGAAATTTGCATAAAGCTTTTTCTCCCTCAATCTCTGCAATAAACTCGCAAATGCTTTGCATGCTACTCCTGGCTACACGAGTACACAAAAATGATAATAAAAACAGTAACGACTGAATCCAGATATGGCCGAAATACACAGTTCATCAAATGCATGAACGATGTTGGGCATTAGTCAGCCCAAACGACATAACAAAAAACACATAGTGCCTATATCTAGTCCTGAAAGTAGTCTTCATAATATCTGAATCCCTGATCTTCAACTGGTGATAGCCCGAATGGAGATCAATCATGGAGAACACCTTCGCTCCCTGAAGCTGGTCAAATAAATCATCAATGCGAGGTAGGGGATACTTGTTGTAACGTATTACTTTTTTCAATTGCGTGTAGTAAATGCACGTTCTCATGGTTCCATCCTTCTTCTTCACAAATAGAACCGGTGCACCCCAAAGTGACACACTAGGCTGAATGAAACCCTTATCTAGGAGTTCCTGAAACTGATCATTCAATTCTTTCAAATCCATTGGTGCCATAACATACGGAGAAATGGAAATGGGCTGAGTGCCCGGCACCAGGTCAATACCAAAATCAATGTCCCTGTCCGATTGCATGCCCGGCAGGTCTACAGGAAAAACATCAGGAAACTCCCTCACAACTGGTACAGAATCAATGCTAGGAGTCTCGGCTCCCACATCCCTCACGAATGCCAAATATGAAAGACAACCCTTCCCAACCATATGCTCGGCCTTTAGGAATGAAATCACCCTACTAGGAACATAGTCAGTCACACCACGCCACTCGATCCTCGGTACACCCGGTATAGCTAGAGTAACTATCTTAGCATGACAACCCAGAATAGCATGACACGGAGATAACCAGTCCATGCCCAAAATAACATCAAAATCCACTATGCTCAATAGCAATAGATCAACTCGGTTCTTCAAACCCCCAATAGTCACCAAACACGACCGATACACATGGTATACAATAATAGTATTGCCCACCGGGGTAGATACATGAACAGGTAAAGCAAGACACCCTCGAGTCGTACCCAAATGATGAGTAAAATATGAGGACACATAAAAATAGGTAGAACCGAGATCAAATAAGATTGAGGCATCCCTGTGGCAGACTGAAATAATACATGTAATGATGGCATCTGAAGCAATGGCATTTGTCCTGCCCTGAAGAACATAAAAGTGAGCCAGACCACCGCGCGATCGACCAGCGCCTCTGGGGCGACCCCTGGCTACCTAACCCTCACACCTAGCTGGTGGGGCGGGTGTTGAAGAAAATGGACCAGAAGATGAAGGCTGATCCTTCTGCTGAGATGAGCTAGCAGCACGACGAGGACACTGCCTCCATATATGCCCAAACTCTCCGCACTCATAACAACTCCCGAGTGCTGGAGAATGGGAAAGAAGGGAACTCTTCATGCCGGAGTGATTGACTGACACACTCGGCCTAGAAGAACCCTGAACAGATGGAGATCGAGATGAACTCTATGCTGGAAGAGCACTGAGTGAAGGCTCACTCTGCTGAGAACCATGATAACCACGACCTGAAGATGCTCCACAATACTCGAAACGAGCCGACTGAGTGGGTCTGAAAGAACAACCCCGACCCTGCTAGAACTGGACCCTCGAAAGAGCGCCACTGAAACTACCAGAACCTCGAGGCCTCTTTGCCTCCATCTCATCTCGATCATGGAAGCGAACCGACTCAATATCTCAAGTCATATCCACCGCCTCCTCAAATGAAGAAGCCAGCACTCTCTCTCTAGTCATAAGAACACAAAAATGATAGTTAAGGCCATCCATTAATCTCCTGATCCGCTCACGATTAGACGGAACCATACAGATGGCATGACGAGCCAACTCTGAAAATCTCATCTCACACTGAGACACAGTCATATCTCCCTGTTGTAGCCACTCATACTTCCTACGCAGCTCCTTCCTACGGGACCGTGGTACATAATTCTCTAAGAAGAGAGCGGAGAACTCCTACCAAGTCAAAGGTGCTGCACCTGCTGGCCTACGCCGCTCATACACCTCCCACCAAGTGAAGGCAGCTCCAGTAAACTGAAAAGTAGTAAAAGCCACACCGCTGGACTCAAGGATCCCTGCTGTATGGAGCATACGCTAACACCTATCAAGAAAACCCTGGGCATCCTCACGCTCAACTCCACTAAATGTCGGACTCTGGAGTCTACTAAACTTCTCGAGGCAACGTTGCTCATCCACGAGCATAACTAGAACCCTGAACTCCTGTACTGGAGCAACTAGCTGAGCTGGGGGTGCCTCTGGAGTCTGTAATCCCTGCACTACCTGCTCAGGTGTGCAAGCAGTGGGGGTCTGATTTCCTTCCCCGGCCTGTAAAGTAGCTTCTTCTACTATGGTGGCTGAGACAACCTAAGCTAGGCCCGTGCAAACTGTCAATATCTGGGCCAATGTCTCCTAAAGACCCGAAATCACAATAGGCACAGCTGGTGCCTGAACTGGTGCTGCTAGAGACTGGTCCTGAGCTGGGGCAACTAAAGGATCCACAGGTGCTACCCCTGCTGCTCTGCCTCTACCACGACAACGACCGTGTCCACAGCCTCTGGTAGCCTCAGTGGGTGGTATTAGTGGTCGGCCATCACGTCCGGTAGCTCGTATCCTCATTATCTGTGAGAGAATAGAACAAAGAGAAATTTAGTACTCGGATCAACAAGTTCGTACGACAGAATTTTCAAGCATGTGAAGTTTTCCTAAAAGGTTCTGCAGCCTCCTGAGGATAAGTACAGACGTTTTTGTACCGATCCGTGAGACTCTACTAAACCAGCTCATGACTCGCGAGACCTAGTAACCTAGGCTCTAATACCAACTTATCACGACCCAATTCCCAAACCTGATCGTGATGGCGCCTCTCGTGAAGACAAGGCCAGCCAGAACAACGCAACACTTCCTTTAAAGCATTTAATTAACATTAATAGTTCTAACACATGCGTAATATAGCAAAGAGTGTGGTAATAGCAATAATAATGAGGGAAAACCATCCCGACACAACCCAAATCGGGGTGTCACAAGTCATGAGCTACTACAGAATATCTATAAGTCTACAAAACAAAATGTCTGATACAGAAGTCTGGAATTACTAAAATAGCATAAAATAGGGGAGTCAAGGGGTTGCGGATGTCAATAGCTACCTCGAAGCTACGTTCTCGCTGCCTGATCTAAGAAGGATGTCAGTGCTCGGGTGCGGACACTGCTAATCCTAAATCTGCACACATGGTGTAGGGAGTAATGTGAGTACTACGACCCAGTGAGTAATAATAATAAATAATAGATGAAGATAAGAAATCACATAACAGCACAAAGAAATTCTATATCAGGTAGTAAAAGTAGTAAAATAGTAGAACAATACAAAATCAAGTGAAATCTCTTTTTTAAATAAATCTGGTAACTCAAGTAAAATAAAAAGTAAATAGTGAGTAGAAATCTGCCCCTCGAGCCCAACATCAATCGCTCAGAATAGTATCAGCCCCTCGGGCTCAGTATCAGTCACTCAGAACAGTATCAGCCACTCGGGCTCAGTATCATGTCACATGGGTACCCGCACTCACTAGGGGTGTACAGACTTCGGGAGGGGCCCCTTACGGCCCAAGAGCAATATCAAGCCACCTCGTGGCATATAAATAAGGCCTGAAAGCCTTCTCACATCACACGCGAGGCGTGAAAGCCTCCTCACATATCACTCGAGGCCTGAAAGCCTCCTCACAACACACTCGAGTCCTGAAAGCCTCCTCACATCACGCTCAAGGCCTGAAAGCCTCACTCAGTCTAGAAAATATCATAAGCCCTTCGGGCATCAATAAAATAATAGCTCTCAGCCCAGACAACAGTTAAATATCTGTAAAATCTCAAAATTCAATTAAAACGGCTGAGTTTGCAAAAGAGTATAAACTGAGGAAATAGTGATAACAATCCCCGAAGGATTCAAATAATCGGCATTAAGCCCAAAATGTGGCAATAAGCCTAAATCACAAAGATAATCAAATCAACTTAGTCAAATATGCGGTAAAATATCAAACGGGACGGACCAAGTCACGATCCCTAGTAGTAAACAACCTCGTGCTCACCATTAAGCAAATATTTCACCTCAATATAGCACTATGTTGTGCAAATCCGGGGTTCCTAACCCTTAGGATATCATTTACTATCATTACTCACCTCAAGCCGGCCGAAATCAAAGCTCGATATGCCCTTGACTCGCAATTCAACCTCTTCACACATTGAATCTGATCAAAACTGCAATGAATATGTTACAATAGGCTAAGGGAACATAACCCAATCGAAAAGACTCAAAAATATCGAAAATCACAAAATTTGCAAAACCCGAGCCTCGGGCTCGAAAAATAAGAAAATTAACATCACCGAATTCCTTATCTCGCCACGAGTCTATACATATCAAAATTACCAAAATTGGAGTCCATTTGACCCCTCAAGCTCCACTTTGAAATACCAAATTTCCAAGCCCTAGCTTTACCCTCTTTTGCTGAATTTCCACAAATTTCTATGTTTATTCTACCATTAAATCATATATTTAGGTCATAGAACTCACCTCCAATCACACCCGCTCGACATCCCCTTCAATTTCCGTCCAAAGGCTCTCAAGGCTGCTCAAAAATGGTGGAAATGAGACTTGGTTCGCGGATGAAATGTCTAATAAAAACCTTCTGCCCGGGCTTATTTTCCTCTATGCGAACGCGAGGGACCTCTCGCGTTCGCGATGAACAAAATCCACCTCTGCCAAAAATATCCTTCGTGAACGCGATTGCACCCATGTGAATGTGAAGGTTTGGACCCTTAAGCTTATGCGAACGCGGACAGCACAACGCGAACGCGAAGGGTAAAAGACCTGGAACCCAACTCCTTATACGCGAACATGTATGCCTTCACACGAACGCGATGACTCATTACTTGATCCTTCGGCGATTGCGATGAAGATGATGCGAACGCGAAGGCCAAAACACTGGTCCTAAAATTCCCTTCTACGCATTCGCGACTCACCAACGCGAACACGAAGACCAATTCTTCTGCAACAAAATAGCTAGAAAATCTGCAATCTTCAAAGGCCAAAATTGGTCCGACTAACCATCTGAAATCACCCCGAGGCCCCCGAGACCTAACCAAAAGCACCAACACACCTTAAAACATCATTCAAACTCGATCCAATCATCAAAACACACCCAACAACAATAAAATCATCGATTCTCACAAAATTCAAACCTAAGTTTCTCAAAAACTTCAGAAATACGCATTTGATCAAAAGCCCGACCAAAATACCTCCGAATGACCTGAAATTTTGCACACACATCCAAAATCACCTAAGAAGCTACAGAAACTCTCAGAATTCCATTCCAATCCTTGGATCAAAATCACCTATCAACCGGAATTCGCCAAAATACTAACTTTGCCAATTCAAGCCTAATTCAACACCGGACCTCCAGAATCAATTCCGATCACACTCCTAAGTCACAAATCAACCCCCGAAGCTAAATGAATCACTGGAAATTGCATCCGAGTTCTCTAGATCAGTAGTCAACATTCGGTTGACTTTTTCCAAAACAAGCCTTCATTAAAGAGACTAAGTGTCTCATTTCCTACCAAAACCAATCCAATTCAACTCAATCACATCAAATACCAATAATAAAGCATAGAGAAACATAAGATGGGGGAAACAGGGCAATAACTCAAGTGACGACGGGTCAGGTTATCACAAAACCTCTTTATCACGACCCTAACCCGGTCGTGATGGCGCCCAGCACACTACTAGGCAAGCTCGACCATTTATATCAATAACCATGTTTACTAAACAGATAAATTTAAGTATTATTAAAGAAAAGAATCTGAAATACTAATAATAATATGAAAAGTCTTACAAAATACCCAAACAGCCTAACTAGGACCCGGTGTCACGACCATGAGCCTCTAATGACAACGTAATATCCTACTATAAAGGCTGTCTAATATTGAAAATGTGGAAATAAAGGATAAAGATAAAGGATAAATGAACACCCTGCAGCTACCTCAAATACTCCCAGAAAGAACTTTGAATCAACTGGAATCACTCCGCCTGAGACTGCCCTGGATCTGCACACAAGGTGCAGGGAGTAAAGCGAGTACTTCCAACTCAGTGGTAATAGACATAACTAAAGTCTGAAAGTAAGAAAACACAGGAAATGCACAAGGTAATCTATATCTAGCAGTTCATTTCTAAAACAGTGGAAACAGTATACAACAATTAATACAGGTAAAGAATAATGCATGACAGAATGCAACACATATAACAGTACAATCCAGTACCCGTTGTGGCGTGCAGCCCACTCCACTTATTTAACGTCGACGGTGCTCTCTGGGGGTGTGTACAAACTCCGGAGGGGCTCCTAGGTATTGGCATAAAACAGGCTCTCGACCTCAATATCAATATATATAATAATCGCTATGGCGTGTAGCCCGATCCATATCAAGGAAACATCCTCACCACTGGGTCCCCGACCCATCCCAGTCAAATAAGTCCACAGCCAATCGGGCGTGACATACTATAGGGATCTCAGCCCTCATATCCTTTTCATTTAAGGTTCATGAATAAAACACAGTTATTATATTGTTTTTAATATTTGAAAACATGTATGAGAATTTATGTTATGCACACAAGTGAGGAAAACACATAAAGATCCTCTAAGGATTCTATAGGTCGGCATAAGGCCCCAAACACGGCAATGAGCCCAATTCACAATAACGAAGTATGCGTTTCAATCGCCAATATAGTAGAAATTAATACTCGGGATGGACTAAGTCTCAATCCACAACAATATACGACCCCGCATTCATCGTGGAATGCGTGTCATGCCTCAATATAGCGTTACGGTGTGAAAGTCCGGTGTTTCAAACCCTCAGCACAGCAGTTACATCAATTACTCACCTCGAACCGGCTAAAAACTAGCCCACCAAGCCTCTTCCTCTAGAATCAACTTCCTCGTGCATCGAATCTAGTCAAAACCACAACGAATACATCACAATAGGCTAATGGAACATAACCCAATTGAAAGAACTTGAAAAATACTCAAAAACACGAAGTTGGCAAAACCCGAGCCCCGGGCCCACTTCTCGAAAAATTACGAAATTCACATCTTCGTAATCCTCGTGTCGCCAAGAGTCCGTACATATAAAATACACAAGAATCGGAGTCCATTTGGCCCCTCAAATCATCATTTTAAATTCTCTTAGGTTTCAAGCCCTAACCTCCATTTTTACCCTTTAATTCCTTGAAATTTTGTGATGAATTCATGTTTTAACACCATAGTAACATAATCCGAGTCCAAATATTCATACCTGATAAGACTCCTTCGAATCCTCTTCAAAATCGCCCAAAACCCCACTTTGCTCGAAGTCCAAATTGTTTTCTTCTTTTCTAAGTTCGTTAACACTGTTCACTATAACACAGGCCTGATTTCCGCTTCTGCGGTCGCCTGACCGCACCTGCGGTTCCGCTTATGCGGCTAATTGACCGCTTATGCGGTCTAACTTTAAAATACCTGGGACCGCTTCTGCGACCCAAAATTCCGCTTACGTGGTTCCGCATAAGCGACCACTATTCCGCTTCTGCAGAAAACCCCTGGGCCTCACCTGTCCGCTTCTACGGCTTCCCCACCGCATCTGCGGAACCGCTTAAGCGGCTCCTTTTCCGCAGATGCGGAAATACCAGAAGGGAGAAAATCTGTAACTTTTGTTTAAAAACCTCCGTTTAACCATCCAAAATCATCACGATGCCCCCGGGACCTCAACCAAAAGCACCAACACAACCAACAACCTTATTCAAACTTGTTCCAATCCTCAAAACACGTCTAAAAACGCTAAAACCATTAAAACACATCGGATTCAAGCCTAGTTTTCTTCAAAACTTCCGAAATGCGCATTCAATCAAAAACCCGACCAAACGACGTCCGAATGACCTGAAAATTTGCAGACATATCCAAAATCACCTAACGAAGCTACTGCAACTCTCGGAATTCCATTCTGACCCTCGAATCAAAATCTCACCTATCAACTAGAATTTGCCAAAATTCAAACTTCGCCAATTCAAGCCTAATTCTACATCGGACCTCCAAATTCAGTTCCGATTACTCTCCTAAGTCACAAATCATCCCTCGAAGCTAACCGAACCAACGGAACTCACATCCGAGCCCTCTAACTACATAGTCAACATCCGGTTGACTTTTCTAAAACAAGCTTTCTTCTAAGAAGTTAAATGTGTCATTTCCAGCTAAAACTAATCCAACTCTAGCTGATCAACTCAAACACTGATATCAAATCATGGAAGGACATAATATGGGGGAAACAGGGCGGTAACTCACGTGACGACGGGCCGGGTCGTCACATCAGCCCCAACTAAAAATAAATGCTCGTCCTCGAGCGGGTCAAGAAACATACCTGGAGTCTCAAATAAGTGAGGATATCAGCTCCGCATCTCCCCCTCGGTCTCCCAAGTAGCCTCCTCCACAGGCCGACCTCTCCATTGCACCTTCACTAAAGCAATATCCTTAGACCTCAACTTTCGAACCTGTCGACCAAAAATAGCCACTGGCTCCACATCATAGGTCAAATCATCATCCAAATGAACTGCACTGAAGTCCAACACATGAGATGGGTCCCCAACATACTTCCGGAGCATAGATACATGAAATACCGGATGGACTCCCGATAGGCTGGGTGGTAAAGCAAGAATATAGACCACCTCCCCAATCCTCCTAAGTATCTCAAAAGGGACAATGAACCTCGGACTCAGCTTTCCTTTCTTTCCAAATCACATGACGTCCTTCATAGGCGAAACCTTTAATAAGACCTTCTCGCCCACCGAATAGGATACATCTTGGACCTTCCAGTCTGCATAACTCTTCTGACGCGACTGATCTGTGCGAAGTCTCTCCTGAATCACTTTCGCCTTATCTAAGGCATCCTGGACCAACTCTGTCCCCAACAACCTAGCCTCGTCGGGCTCGAACCAACCAACCGGAGATCTACACCGTCTCCCATATAAAGCCTCATATGGCGCCATCTGAATGCTAGATTGGTAGCTGTTGTTGTAAGCAAACTCTGCAAGAGGCAAGAAATCAGCCCAAGAACCTCCAAAGTCAATAACACAGGCACGCAACATGTCCTCCAATATCTGGATGGTACGCTCGGACTGCCCATCCGTCTGAGGATTAAACGTTGTGCTCAGCTCCACCTGTGTACCCAACTCTCGCTGAAATGTCCTCCAAGACTGAGAAGTGAACTGAGTACCCCTGTCTAATATAATGGAAACTAGGACCCCATGCAACCGTACAATCTCCCGGATGAAAATCTCTGCTAAGCGCTCCGAAGAATAGGTACTACACACCGAAATGAAGTGCGCAGACTTGGTCAGCCGATCCACAATCACCCAAACTGAATCAAACTTCCTCGCTGACAGAGGGAGACCACTCACGAAGTCCATAGTAATCCTTTCCCATTTTCACTCAGGAATATCCATACGCTGAAGTACACCACCAGGTCTCTGATGCTCATACTTGACCTGCTATAGTTGACACACCGCGCTACATGACTCACAATATCTTTCTTCATTCTCCTCCACCAGCAATGTTGTCTCAGGTCCCAATACATCTTTGCGGCACCTGGATGAATAGAATACCACGAGCTGTGGGCCTCCTCCAATATCAACTCCCAAAGCCCGTCCACATTGGTCACGTAAATCTGGCCCTGGATTCTCAACACACCATCACTATCAATGGTCACATCCCTAGCATCATCATGCTGAACTATGCCCTTAAGGACAAGAAAATGTGGATCACTATACAGACGCTCTCTAATGCGATCATACAAGGAAGACCGAGATACCACACAAGCCAACACCCGGCTAGGCTCCGAAATATCCAATCTCAGCATCTGATTGGCCAAAGCCTGAACATCCACTGCAAAGGGTCTCTCCCCAACTGAAATATATGCCAAACTACCCATACTCACCGCCTTCCAGCTCAAAGCATCGGCCACTACATTGTCCTTCCCCGGATGATACAAAATGGTAATGTCATAATCCTTGAGCAACTCAAGCCACCTGCTCTGTCTCAAATTTAGATCCTTCTGTTTGAACAAGTGTTGAAGGCTACGATGATCGGTATACACCTCACAAGATATTCCATATAAGTAGTGCCTCCAAATCTTTAAAGCATGAACTATGGCAGCCAACTCCAAATCATGAACGGGGTAGTTCTTCTCATGAGGCTTCAACTGACGAGAAGCATAAGCAATAACTTTACCCTCCTGCATCAACACACATCCAATCCCAACTCTCGAAGAATCATAATAGACGGTGTAAGAACCTGAAGCTGATGGCAAGACTAACACTGGAGCTGTGGTCAAAGCTGTCTTGAGCTTCTGGAGGCTCTCCTCGCACTCATCCGACCATACGAATGGTGCCCCCTTCTACGTCAACTTGGTCAAGGACGAAGGAATAGATGAAAGTCCCTGGAAAAACCGGCAATAATACCCTACCAAACCGAGGAAACTCCGGATCTCCGTAGCTGAGAACGGTAGGCCAACTCTGCACCACCTCTATCTTCTTTGGGTCAACCCGAATACCATCACTAGACACCAAGTGTCCCAGAAAAGCCACAGACCCAAGCCAGAACTCATATTTGGAGAACATTGCATAAATCTTCTCCTCCCTCAATCTCTACAATACTACTCTCAGATGCTGAGCATGCTCCTCCTGGCTACCCGAGTACACCAGGATGTCATCAATAAAAACAATCACAAAGGAATCCAAATATGGTTGGAACACGCTGTTCATCAAATGCATGAACGCGGCTGGGGCATTGGTCAGCCCAAAAGACATAACTAGAGACTCATAATTCCTATATCTTTTCCTGAAAGCTATCTTCATAATATCAGAATCCTTAATCTTCAACTGGTGATAGCCTGAAAGAAGATCAATCTTCGAGAATACCCACACTCCCTGGAGCTGATCGAACAAATCATCAATGCACGGTAGAGGATACTTGTTCTTCACTATTACGTTATTCAACTGCTTGTAATCAATACACATCCTCATTGAGCCATCTCTCTTCTTGACAAACAAGACTGGTGCACCCCACAGTGATACACTCGGGCGAATGAACCCCTTATCTAGAAGTTCCTGAAGCTGCTTCTTCAATTCTTTTAACTCAGCTGGTACCATACGATAGGGAGGAATAGAGATGGATGAGTGCCTGGCACTAGATCAATACCGAAATCGATGTCCCTGTCCGGCGGCATGCCCGGAAGGTCTGTTGGAAACACATCAGGGAAATCCCTCACAACGGGAATCGAATCAATACTAGGAGTCTCAGCTCCAACATCCCTCACAAAAGCCAAACATGATAAACATCCCTTCCCAACCATCTGATGGGCCTTTAAGAAAGAGATTACTCGGCTGGGTACATAATCGGTCGAACCACGGCACTCGACTCTCGGAACACCTGGCACAGCCAACGTGACTATCATTGCATGACAGTCCAAAATAGCATGACATGGAGATAACCAGTCCATGCCCAAAATAACATCGAAGTCTACCATGCTCAAAAGCAACAAATCAACCCGGGTCTCCAGACCCCTAATAGTAACAAGACAAGACCGATACACATGGTCCACAACAATAGTATCACCCACTAGGGTAGATACATGCACATGTAAGGTAAGACACCCTCGGGTCGTACCCAGATGATGGGCAAAATATGAAGACACATAAGAGTATGTAGGTCTGGGATCAAATAAAATAGAATCATCTCTGTGGCATACTGAGATAATACCTGTAATAACTGCATCAGATGCAATAGCGTCTCTCCTGTCTGGAAGCGCATAGAACCAAGCCTGACCACCACTAGGTCGATCTCCACTCCTGGGGCGACCCCTAGCTGACTGACCCTCACCCCTACCTGACTAGGATGGTGCTGAAGCAGATGGAGTAGAAGAGGAGGGTTGATCTCTCTGCTGACACTGGCTACCACGATGCCGAGGACACTGCCTCCTCATATGGCCATACTCGCCACACTCGAAGCAAATACCAGATGCTGGAGAAGGGGACTGATGGGAACCCTTCGTGCCGGAATGACCAGTCGATGCGCCCTGCACAGAAGAACCCTGGGCTGAAAAGGCATGTGAAGAGCTATGAGCTGGGAGGGCACTAAGTGAAAATTGGCCCTGCTGATACCCCTGGTGACCAAGGCCTTAAGATGCCCCACGATACTCGAGACGAGCCGACTGATGAGGCCTGAAAAAATGACCTCTGCCTTGCTAAAACTGGCCCCTAGACGAAGCACCACTGAAGCTACCTGATCCACGAGGCCTCTTGGCCTCCCTCTCCTCTCTCTCCTGAAATGAGAGCCATCTCAATATCACGAGAAATATCCACAGCATCCTCGAAGGTATGGCCTTGAATCCTCTCTCGGGTCATCAGAATACGGATGGGATAAGTGAGTCCATCCACAAATCTTCGAATCCTCTCCCGATCACTCGGGACCATCCATGGAGCATATCAAGACAACTCCAAATATCTCACATCATACTGAGTCACAGTCATATCTCCCTGACGAAGGTACTTGAATTGTCTACGCAGCTCCTCCCTCTGAGACTGCGGTACCCACTTCTCCAGAAAGAGAGTGGAGAACTCCTACCATGACAAAGGCACTACACCCCTCAGCCTACACCGCTCATGATCCTCCCACCAAGTGAAAGGTGCTCCTGAAAACCGAAAAGTAGTAAATGATACCCCACTGGACTCCAAGATCCCTGCGGTCCGAACCATACGTCGACACTTATCGAGAAAACCTTGGGCATCCTCGCCCGGAACACCGCTGAAAGTAGGAGGTGAAAGCCTGCTGAACCTCTTAAGACGACGTTGCTCATCGTCTGGCATAGCCGGAATCACATCATCCTGAACCGGGGCAACCGGTTGAACTGGGGCAACCGGTTGATCTGGGGCAACCTACGGAACTGGGGCAACCTGCGGAACTGGGGCAACCTGTTGGACTGGTGGTGCCTCTGGTGTCTGCAAACCCTGCACTACCTGCTCCATCGTGCTAGCAGCGGGGGTCTGATTGCCTCCCCTGGCCTGCGAAGTAGCTTCTACAGTAGTGGCTGGGACGGCCTGAGCCAGGCCAGTGCAAACTGATAAAATCTAAGCTAGGGCCTACTGAAGACCCGGAATCACAATATGCACAACTGGTGCCTGGACAGGTGCTGCTGGAGTCTCTACAGCTGGAGCCTGCTCCTGAGCCGGGGCAACTGGTGGGTCAACAGGTGCTGCCTCCTCGGCTCTGCCTTGACCACGACCGCATCTACAGCCTCTGGTGGCCTCAGTAGGTGGTACAGGTGGTCATCCGCCATGTCCAGTAGCACGGGTTCTCTCCATCTGCGAGTGAGTAGAATAACAGAATTTAGTTCTCGGATCAACAAAGTCGCACGATAAGAATTCCAAGAATATGAAGTTTCCTAAAGGTTCTGCCGCCTCTCAAAGATAAATACAGATGTCTCCGTACTGATCCGCGAGACTCTACTAAACCGGCTCATGACTCGTGAGACCAAGTAACCTAGGCTCTGATACCAACTTGTCACGACCCCAGCCCGGTCGTGATGGCGCCCAACAAACTACTAGGCAAGCCCGACCATTTATATCAATAACCCCATTTACTAAACAGATAAAGTTAAGTATCATTAAAGACAAGAATCTGAAATACTGATAATAATGCGAAAAGTCTAACAAAATACCCAAACTGCCTAACTAGGACCCGGTGTCACGACCATGAGCCTCTAATGACAACATAATATCCTACTACAAAGTCTGTCTAATACTGAAAATGCGGAAATAAAGGATAAAGATAGAGGGGAGAATCATCGGCTGCGAACGCCCTGCAGCTACCTCAAATACTCCCAGAAAGAACTCTGAATCAACTGGAATCACTCAGCCTGAGACTGCCTTGGATCTGCACACAAGGTGCAGGGAGTAAAGTGAGTACTTCCAACTCAAGGGTAATAGACATAACTAAAGTCTGAAAGTAAGAAAACACAGGAAATGCACAAGGTACTCTATATCTAGCAGTTCATTTCTAAAATAGCGGAAACAGTATGCAACAATTAATACAGGTAAAGAATAAAGCATGACAGAATGCAACACGTATATCGGTACAATCCAGTACCCGCTGCAGTGTGCAGCCCGCTCCACTTATTAAACGTCGACGGTGCTCACTAGGGGTGTATACAGACTCCGGAAGGGCTCCTATAGCCCAAGTGCAATATCAGCTAGGTATTGGCATAATATAGGCTCTCGGCCTCAATATCAATATATATAATAATCGCTACGGCGTGTAGCCCGATCCACATCAAGGAAACATCCTCACCACTGGGTCCGCGACCCACCTCAGTCAAATAAGTCCACAACCAATCGGACGTGACATACTATAGGGTTCTCAGCCCTCATATCCTTTCCATTTAAGGTTCATGAATAAAACACAGTTATTATATTGTTTTTAATATTTGAAAACATGACTGAGAATTTATGTTATGCACACAAGTGAGGAAAACACATAAAGATCCTCTAAGGATTCTACAGGTCGGCACAAGGCCCCAAACACGGCAATGAGCCCAATTCACAATAACGAAGTATGCGTTTCAATCGCCAACATAGTAGAAATTAACACTCGGGATGGACTAAGTCTCAATCCCCAACAATATACGACCCCGAACTCATAGTGGAATGCGTGTCACGCCTCAATATAGCGTTACGATGTGAAAGTCCGGGGTTTCAAACCCTCAACACAGTAGTAACATCAATTACTCACCTCGAACCGGCTAAAAACTAGCCCACCAAGCCTCTTCATCTAGAATGAACCTCCTCGTGCATTGAATCTAGTCAAAACCACAACGAATACATCACAATAGGCTAATGGAACATAACCCAATTGAAAGAACTCGAAAAACACTCAAAAACACGAAGTTGGCAAAACCCGAGCCCTGGGCCCAATTCTTGAAAAATTACGAAATTCACATCTTCGAAATCCTCGTCTTGCCACGAGTCCGTACATATAAAATACACAAGAATCAGAGTCCATTTGACCCCTCAAATCATCATTTTAAATTCTCTTAGGTTTCAAGCCCTAACCTCCATTTTTACCCTTTAATTCCTTGAAATTTTGTGATAAATTCATGTTTTAACACCATAATAACATAATCCGAGTCCAAATATTCATACTTGATAAGTCTCCTTCGAATCCTCTTCAAAATCGCCCAAAAACCCACTTTGCTCGAAGTCCAAATTGTTTTCTTCTTTTATAAGTTCGTGAACACTGTTCACTATAACACAGGCCCGATTTCCGCTTCTGCGGTCGCCTGACCGCACCTGCGGTTCCACTTATGTGGCTAATTGACCGCTTATGCGGTCTAACTTTAAGATACGTGGGAACGCTTCTGCGACCCAAAATTCCGCTTACGCGATCCCGCATAAGCGACCACTATTCCGCTTCTGCGGAAAACCCCTGGGCCTCACCTGTCCGTTTCTGTAGCTTCCCCACCGCATCTGTGAAATTGCTTAAGCAGCTCCTTTTCCGCAGATGCGGAAATACCAGAAGGGAGAAAATCTGACTGCAACTTTTGTTTAAAAACCTCAGTTTAACCATCTGAAATCATCCCGAGGCCTCCGGGACCTCAACCAAAAGCACCAACACAACCAACAACCTTATTTAAACTTGGTCCAATCCTCAAAACACGTTTAACAATGCTAAAACCATTAAAACACATCGGATTCAAGCCTAGTTTTCATCAAAACTTCCAAAATGCGCATTCAATCAAAAGCCCGACCAAACGACATCCGAATGACCTAAAAATTTGCAGACATATCCAAAATCACCTAACGAAGCTACTGCAACTCTCGGAATTCTGTTCTGACCCTCAGATCAAAATCTCACCTATCAACCGGAATTTGCCAAAATTCAAACTTCGCCAATTCAAGCCTAATTCTACACCGGACCTCCAAATTCAGTTCCGATCACTCTCCTAAGTCATAAATCATCCCCCAAAGCTAACCGAACCAACAGAACTCACATCCGATCCCTCTAACTATGTAGTCAACATCCAGTTGACTTTTCAAAAACAAGCTTTCTTCTAAGAAGTTAAATGCTTCATTTCCAGGTAAAACCAATCCAACTCTATCCGATCAACTCAAACACTGATATCAAATCATGGAAGGACATAATATGGGGGAAACAAGACGGTAACTCACGTGACGACGGTCCAGGTCGTCACACTCTTAGTGCATCACCTCGATTTACGTGCACAGTTCGGACGTGTAGCTGGAAAGCCAATTTGTCAAAACCTGTGAAAAATAATGAATTTTGACATTAAAATAAATTTAAGTTAACTTCGGTCCCGGAGGGTCCGTGGAAAAATATGGGACTTAGGCATATGCCCGAAATTGAATTCCGAGGTCCCAATCTCGAGAAATGATTTTTTGTGAAAAAATTATTTTTTGGAATATTTATGAGTTTTTGGGAAATGAAATGTTTTTAAAATTTGATGGTATCGGGGTCGTATTTTGGTTTCGGAGCCCAGTACTGGTCTTATATGTGAGTTAAGATGAGTCTATGAAAATTTGGTAAGAAACGGAAGTCGTTTGAGGCGATTCGGACCCGTAGTTGTGAAAATTGATACTTTTAAAGTTTTGAGATTTTTTCTTAGATTCAGAAGCTAAATTCGTTGTTTAAGAGGTTATTTTGGTGATTTGATCGCATGGGATAAGTTCATATGATGTTTTTGAGTTACTATGCACATTTGGTTTGGAGTCCTGAGGGCTTGAGTGAGTTTCGGGTAGGTTCCGGGATGTGTTAGGCCTAAAACATAGATGTTGCAGGTTTAGAAAAGTGCAAATCTCTGAACCCATCAATGCGGTCCGCATTGATTTTGTGTTGTCCGCGGTGGGAGCTTTGCGGCCGCACTCGATTTTATGCGGTCCACACAGCTTCACTGCTCCGGCTTTGGAAGCCTATATCTTTTGATCTACAAGGATTTTTTAGATGATTCAACAATGAAAGTTGTAGGCAGGTGTCTAGTTTCCATAAAGGTAAAGAAATCACAATTTGGACATCTGTAGAGAAAATTATGGCCAAAATACTAAAGCATGTCACTGTAGTCAGCATGGTGAGCTCCGCGGCCGCACTCCTTTTTGTGCGGTCTGCACAGGGGGTCTGAGAGAGGCATATTTAAACGGGATTTCCAGTTATTTTTTATTTTTCAAAACCCCAAAAACATAAGAGGCAATTTTTCAAACAACTTTTCTTCTCCAAAACATTAGTAAGTGATTTCTAGCTCATTTTCTTTCATCCTAGAATCTAGGGTTTTCATGGTGGAATTAGAAATTTTGGGAAAAACCTAAGAACGTTGAAATTTAGGGAATTTAGACCTCAAATTGGTCCGAATTTCAGGTTTGGACCAAGCGGGCTCGGGGTTGATTTTTTACTTTTTGGGAAAAACTTTAGAATACTTATTTCCAAGCATTAGAATTGATTCATTTGGCATTTATAAATATAATTAAGTAACTTGTGGCCAGATACGAGCGAGTTGGTGGTGGAATCAAGAGGTAAATCGATAGTTGAGCCTTGAATTTTTGTTCGTGACATCGAGGTAAGTGTTTGGTCTAACCTTAGCTTGAGGGATTAGAAGTTGTGTCATATTTGCTACATGTTATTTGTTGAATACGACGTATAGGCATGGTGAAAAGTATCTATACATTGGTGTCAAACATGCCCGTGAGTCTTCTACTATAATTAATGTGACTCTACTTGCATTGTTCATACCTTTTATGATGATTTGTATTATTGATCAAGGCTTGTGGAAGTAATATTGGTATTTGAATATAGAAGAGCGTTGGCTCAAGTTGTAAAATGAATTGTTGAAGTATAACTGGCAATTGAACGTTATAGAGCATTGGCTCAAATTATGAAGTAAATGTGAAAAGGAAAAGAGAAGAGGATTTTTTATATTGTTCCCTCGCCGGAATTCAATTGTTGTACTGTTGTTCTCTTACCGGATCCTTGCCTTTTTTCTTGCGATTATTGTTTTGGTAAGAGAGTTTTAAAGTACGAAGGGTGATGTCGTGCACTTGTCCTTGATTTTCCTGGATCTTGTTGATAATTGAGTTATGATGTCCTTTATGTTTATTTACTAATTTTTTGTTGTTACTTGATTTTATTCTTTTGCCGGGATATTGTTGTTCCCTTATTGTTCGCTTGTCGGGGCTCCTTTGTGATTGGTGTTGAACTGTATATTGGCATCAGGTTGTACGCCGTAATAATATTATATTTTGATCGGGTTGCACGCCACAACAATATTATATTTGGATCGGAGTTCACGGCACAACAATATTATATTGGGATCGAGTTGCACGCTGCAACAATATTATATTTGGATCGGGTTACGCGCCTCAACAATATTTTATTTGGATAGGGTTGCACGCTGCAACAATATTATATTTGGATCGGGCTGCACGCCGCAACAATATTATATTTGGATCGAGTTGCATGCTGCAACAATATTATATTTGGATCGGTTGCACGCCACAATAATATTATATTTGGATTGGGTTGCACGCCGCAACAATAATATGATGGGATCGGGTAGAACGCCACAAGAGTAATATATGACATGGACCGGGCTGCATGTCACAACAGTGTTTGATGATTTGGATCGGGTTGTGCGCCACAACAATAAAGGATAAAAGTGGATATTGATTTGTATTGTATCCTTATTCTTTCTGCTGCAAATTTTAAATTGTTCTTTATGCTTTTCTCCTAAGTTATTGTTGTAAATGATATTCCCCACAGCATGTCCCTTCCCCTCTTTAAATGCTAGTTTCCTTTATTATTACTTGCTATATATATGCTTTAACTGCACAGGTTTAGTTGGTAGTCTTGTCCTAGCCTCGTTACTACATCGCCGAGGTTAGGCTAGGTACTTACCAGCACATGTGGTCGGTTGTACTGATATTATACTCTACACTGTTCAGATCCCCGTGCTGTAGACTTTGGACCGCGGTGAGATTGTTGTTTCTTGTTCATCAGGAGACCCGAGGTAGCCCTGCAGGCGTCCGCAGGTTTTGGCGTCTCCATCTATCTACTATTCATGTTTCTTTCATGTATTTTCAGAGTCAATGTTGTATTTATTTCTTTTAGATATTTATTTGTAGTACTCCTAAACAGTCTATGAAGTTGTGACACATGTTTTGGGTATATTTGTTATGGATTGGTATTAGTAGTATTACTAAAACTTTACAATGCAACCTTTCGCTTATTCAATTCTATTGTAAACTAATTGTTGGCTCTTAACTGTTATTGGATTAAAAATGGAAACAAGGTCAATAGATTAGTTGGTTGGCTTGCCTAGCTTTCACTAGTAGGAGTCACCACGACTCCTAAGGATAAAAAATCTGGGTCGTGACAAAATATTAGGCTTACCTAGTCGTAGAGACTAGATGTCGTCACGATAGTTCACGGAGGGCGAAATGGAATCGTGACACTATTCATAAAATATAGACTCCTATGAAATGAGTGAAAATGTATGTGTATGTGTGTGCACAACTCCCAATGTATAATATAATTTGTTGTTAAAAATACATAAAAGATTGCACCCAATGATTATGTAAAGTACTGGAATTCAGACGAAATTATGAAATATTGTAGGCAACTATATTACAGTCACTTGTATGTGACGTCATAAAAATAGCTATTACGTCATCAAATACCATATTTATTACGTAATACAAATTAATGTGTATCATCAAATAAGTAAAACAAATTATTAAATATAATTTATTATACATAAAAACATATAATCAAAAATATAATCTCCAATCCTTATAACTTTAATCTATCAATAAATCGTTTAAATTTAGGATAAAAAATCTGCATTGTGCACATCGAGTAGAAACTACTAGATATTATGGTTTCGCATGATATATCTCCAGCATAATAAACAGGAAATAAAATTTTAAATTATTTAATTCCAAATAATTGTTCTACATAAAAAAACTCTACTATTGTACACTTCTTCATTATAATATATTGGCTTATATCGCTTCATAAGTAGTATTTCCAGCATAATTTATAGGAAGTAGCCAAAACAAGAACTCCACCTAAGGAAAAAAATCAGGATTGTACACATCCACTACAAAATACAGGAGATCATGCTTTCAAGTGATATATCTCCAGCATAACAACACACTATAAAAATTATAATCTCCAATCCTTATAAATTTATTTCGATAAATAAATCGATCGAATTTAGGATAAAAATATGGATTGTGCACGTCCAGTATAGAAGTCTGGACCACGCTTTCGCATTATATATCTCCAGCATAATATACAGGAATAAAATTTTAAATTATTTAATTCCATCAAATTATTCTAAATATAAATTTTTCACTGTTTTACACTTCTATATTATAATATACTGGCTCATATCGCTTCATAAGTAGTATTTTCAGCATATTTCATAGGTAGCAACCAAAATAAGAACTCCATCTAAGGAAAAAAAGCTGAATTGTACACTTTCAGTACAAAATACGGAAGATTATGCTTTCAAGTGGTATGTCTCCTCCATTATATATAGGAAACAAAATTTAAATTATTTAATTCCAACAAATTGTTCTAGATAAAAAGTTTTCATTGTTTTACACTTATATCGTTTCATAAGTAGTATTTCCAGCATAATTTATAGGAAACAAACAACATAAGAATTCCAACTAATTATACTACGGTTGCATCAGCAAAAATTATGAAATATAAAATATGATACATAAGAATACACCATAAAAATTATAATCTCCGATCCTTATAACTTTATGTCAATAAATAAATCGGTCAAATTTAGGATAAAAATCTGCATTGTGCACATCCAGTATAGAATACTAGACAATATTCTTCGTATGGTATATTTCCAGCATAATATACACGAACAAAAATTTAAATTATTTAATTCCAGCAAATTGTTCTAGATATAAATTTTCCACTATTTTACACTCCTTCATTATAATATAGTGGCTTATAATGCTTCATAAGTAGCATTTCCAGCATAATTTATATTGAGCAATGAAAATATGAACTCCAACTAAACTAATTATACTAGAGTTGTATCAGCAAAAATTATTAAATCTAACATATTATACATAAAAACCACACCATAAAAAATATAATCTCCAATTCGTACAACTTTAGTTCAATCAGTAAATCAGTCAAATTTAGGGTAAAAATCTAGATTGTGCAAATCCAGTATATAGTACTGGACATTATGCTTTCGTATGATATATCTCCAGCATAATATACGGAAAATAAAAATTTTAATTATTTAATTCCAGCTAATTATTTTAGATACAAATTTTCCACTATTTTATATAATTTATTTTTATATTATATAAAAATTGTTGACTTATTAATCTTAAATTACATTTCTATTTGCATTTATCACTTTTTGGATTTTACCACCTACTTTTCTTGTAATGTGCGAAAAGTTACATTTCTCTACACCTAAAACATCAAACAAACCTGAAAAGTTACCTTTACATTTATACATATTAAATTGAGTAGGTGCACACTTTGGCTATATTAAACAATCAGTTCACTAAAAAAATTTCATAGTCATGCATAAACTTCTATCATATTTCATTAAATTTATATTCATCATTAGCCTTTTAGCTTTTTCAAAAAAAATCATGTCTGATGCTAGCGGAAGCAGGAAGCTTAAAATGGATGAACTTATGCAGAAGTGGGAGAGTTTAAAGTCTGATTGGGATAGTAAAGCACCAATGGATAATATTATTCCCAAGTGGGAGCAAATAAACGCTGATTGGGAAAGAATAAGAACATAATTTTTTGCTGATGAATCATTCCAGAACATGCTCAACATGGAATGCAGTTATGAAGTTTATTCAAACTCGTTCGACAAGGTTGTCTAGAAGTTTGATTCTTTTAAGAATCACAACAGGGACAATTGTGCGAAGCTCGAATATAGCTTAAAGAATCTTCCTTATCTTATGGACAGAATAATAATTGAATAACATCAGTAGGTTCATGATGTCAACACGTTAAAGATTGATCTCATGAGACTTTGTGGTCTTTTGCCAGGGTATCCTATAATTATCTCTGATTCGGATGATGATGAGATATATTCAGAAATTGAGGAGTATTATTCTGATGAGGTAGATGATGATTAGTTTTCCTTAATCCTTTTTTCATGTTTTTGTTCTATGTTTTTTTTATGCTTTCTTTATGTTTGTGTGGCTTTTCTTTTGTTTTGGGTGATTTTTATCTTCTACTATATTTATGTATGATCGTTCTTTGTAATATTTCTTTTATGTTTCTGATATTATGGAATATGATCAATATAGTATCAAACTTTTTTCCAAAAATGTAACGACATGATTGGTCGTTTTGAACAATTTCGTCTGATTTGGCAGTTTGAGATCACGAGTAACTTCATTTATGTGTACCGACTTGCGTGCGCAGTCCGCGCATGAAACTGAAAAGCTTTTATGTGAAAATATAAAAAATATAGTAATTTCTAGAGTTAAAATTTTGTTTTTTATTGACTTTGATCAATATTTTTAGTAAACAGATAACAGATCTGTATTTTGACGATCCTGGGAGGTTTGCGGTAAAATATGGGACTTGGATGCATGCCCGGAATTGAATTCCGAGGTCCCTAGCCTTAGAAAATAATTTTTGAAGAAAATTATTGTATTGGTTTTTAAAGGAAATAAATAAACGAATTAATATTTGAACTCGTTGGTATTGGGCCCGTCTTTTGGTTCCAAAGCACGATACAAGTTTGTTATAATATTTAGTCCTATCTGTGAAATTTGGTGAGAATCAAAATTGATTTGACGTGATTTGGTTGAAAAGTTAGAAAATCAGGACTTTTGATGTTAAATTCATAGTTTTTGATGTTATTTTGATGATTTGATCACACGAGCAAATTTGTATGATATTTTTATACTTGAGTGTATGTTTGGTTTGGAGCCCCGATGGCTTGGGTATAACGACCCGACCGATCGTTTTGCCTTTTAGAACCCCGTTCCCTTAAATAAAACTTTTTGTACTTGCTTTAGCTAATTTATAACTTGGGGGAGACAGTTGGTTCGGGAGTTGGAAGAATTTTGAGTAAAGAAATGTCCAATTGTTTTTTTAAGATTCTCTTAAAAGATCAAGTTTGACTTCGGTCAACTTTTTGGAAAAACGGATCCGGATTTATAATTTGATGGTCCTGGAGGGTACGTGGAAAAATATGGGACCTGGGCGTATGCCCAAAATCGAATTCCGAGGTCCCTAGTCCGAGTAATGAATTTTTTATTGAAAATTATTAAATTGAAGTTTTAAAGAATTAAAGAAACTAAGAAATTATTGATTTCCAAGATACCGAGATTGAATTTTGGTTCCCAACTTTGGTACAGGTCCGAAATATCAGTTAAGACTTGCTCGTAAAATTTAGTATCGATCCGAGTAGTTTAAGGGCGTTTTGGATCGTTAGAAGATATTTTAGAACTTGAAGTTCAATAATTTGATTCATTTGGTTTTAGGGGGTGATTCCGAGATTTAGCGTTGCTATGGTAGTCTTAGGGTTTGAGTAGGTCCTACTTGTGATTTCAGACTTGTCGGTATATTCAGGTGGGGCTCGGGAGCCCCGATCATCAAACAAGCGAGGTTCGAGCGAAGTAGAAAAGTTGAAGAATAGTTGAAGGTTGCTGCTTCTGTCATAACCGCATCTGCGGTTCTAGGACAGCAGAAGCGGGATCGCAAATGTGGCAAATCCATCACAAAAGCGGCCCTTGCCCAGGCCAATAGAAACCGCAGAAGCGGCTCAAAATCCGCAAAAGCGAAGCTCAAACCGTAGAAGCGGTCCAGCCATTTTCGCCCATTTCTGCAGAAGCCGTCCTCGTTTCGTAGGTGCAAAACCGAAGAAGCAGTCCCCAGACTGCAGAAGCAAAAATAGCTGGGCAGTGAGTCAATTTAATTCGAACTCAAAGGCCATTTATTTCATTTCTACACCACACTTAGGTGATTTAGGGGCTTCCAAAGAGAGGATTTCCACTTAGCACTACAAGGTAAGTTAATTTCACTTATTATTAGTTTAAATACATATCCATTAAGTTGATTAAATATTAAAAATCAGGTGAAATCAAAGGGGTTAGAGCTAGATCTAGGGTTTAAGTAAAATCAAGATTTAATCACAAAATTTGCTATGAAACGAACTAAAATTTATATATTATTGATCCATAGGTAATAGAGAATAACTTTTTATGAAAAATCTCGGAATCCGGGCACGTGGGCCCGGGGTCCGAATTTAGGAAACTTGTCAAAAAGGTTGGAAAATCACTTAAATAGTTATAATTCGACCTTGTAAACCTTAATTGACTAGTTCTTACTTTATTTGACTAGTTTGTGATCGTTCGCCTCCGAATTGAGGGCTTGAGCTTGTTCTTAATATTGGAAGTGCACTTTAGAGCGAGGTGAGTCTCCTTTCTAAACTTATAATAGGGAATTGTCCCCATAGGCATAACAATTAAATTATTTGTCATTGTATTCGGGGCTACGTACGTAGTAGGTGATGAGAGTCTGTGTGTAGCAACTATTATGCTAAGTCCGGGTAGTTTAGGACCCATGAGCATGCTTTAAGTGATACTCTAGTACAATTTGATCATCTTGGATTTGCATGAACTCTTTTGATTAATAAAAATGAGATTAGAAAATGACTCTTATCCTGTTTGGTCCTTTAAAAGAGAATAATTCGCGTTTCTATGAATTGTCACCCTCATATATATATTGATTGTTGTTGTTTCTTATCAATGAGTTTATTTCTGTTGACCGCGTCACACGGCTGATTCGCGAGCGGGGTAATAGATGCATCTATGGTTCGAGTTGTTTGACCCTGGGCAGTGCATAATTTACTTTTTATGTTGGATCGGGCCGTACGTTCCTCGGTGATTATATGCGCATGACTTATTTGGCATTCTATTATGGGTTAGACTTCATAATTGCTTAAATATATAAATGGACGTTTATTATGAAGATCTAAAGGAAGAACCATTGTTTTATTCTTACTAATCCCTATGATTTGAGTTATTACTGCTTATTATAAATTCTCCTCATTTTACATGATCTTAGTAAGTATCAAGTCGACCTCTCGTCTCTACTTCTTCGAGATTAGACGGGATACTTACAGGGCACATATTGTTTATGTACTCATGCTATACTTTTGTACTTAAATGTACAGGATCTGAGGAAGGTGGATCTGGTTATCATTCTGGTGCTCACCCGTGAGCGGACTTAGGACTTCTACGGTGAGCTACTTTCCCTCTATGCCGACCTGTAGCCGAAGAAGTCTTTCCTTTGTACTTTCATTTTCTGTCTATCCGGATTCAAACAGTAGGATTGTGTGATATTCGTTTGGATGTATATTCTACTAGCTGCTCGTAGCTTGTGACACCAGCTTCTACGGTGCGGTGCTTTCCCTCCATGCCGACCTGCAGACTTGTTTTTTTTTTTGAGTTGTATTATTATGCTACTTACATGTGATGACCCGACCCGTCGTCTCAGGTATTACCACCCTTTTTTCCCATTTTCATCTTCTTTATGCTTCATTATCCATATCTTGTGTACTGGGGTTGATTTGCAATGGTTTTGATAAGAAACGAGACACCTAGTCTCTTTAAGGAAGGCTTAAGTTGTAAAAGTCAATCGGACGTTGACTTATGAGTTATAGAGCTCGGATGTAATTTCTGGTGATTCGGTTAGCTTCGGGGGATGATTTGTGACTCAGGAGTGCGATCAGAATTGATTTTGGAGGTCCGGTGTAGAATTAGGCTTGAATTGGCAAAGTTAGTATTTTGACGAATTCCGGATGGTAGGTGAGAATTTGATCTGAGGGTTGGAATGGAATTCCAAAAGTTGTTTTAGCTTCGTTATGTGATTTGTGATGTGTGTGCAAAATTTCAGGTTATTCGGACATTGTTTGGTTGGGCTTTTGATCGAATGCGTGTTTCGGAAGTTTTGAAAGAACTTAGGCTTGAATCCGATGAGAATTGATAATTTTTGTGTTGTTTGATGTGTTTTGATGATTGGAGCAAGTTTGGATAATGTTTTAAGATATGTTGGTGCTTTTGGTTGAGGTCCCGGAGGCCTCGGGTGTGTTTTGGATGCCCAATAGGTCTTTTTTTGGAAATTTTGACCTGCTGGTTGCTGGTATCTGGTCTCCTTCTTCGCGAACGCGAGGGGAGTCTCGCGAACACGAAGAGGAAAAATGGGAGGCTGTGACTTTGGCTTTCGCGAACGAGATGGGGAAGTCACGAACGAGTAGGTGTAGGTCCAGGAAGCTATGCGAACGCGTCAGAGTAACCGCGAACGCGTAAAAGGAAATTGGGGCTAGGAACAATTGGTCTACGCGAACGTGTAGCAAGCCACGCGAACACGAAGGGCCTGAGAAAATTGGCCTTCGCGAATGCGGTATAATGAACGCGAACGCGAATAAGGATTTGTCACCTAGGCAGAATGTTTTTAGAACATTTCATCCGCGACATGGATTTATTTTCCACTATTTTTGAGCGAGCTTCGGAGCCTTTGACGAGATTTTTGAAGAGTTTTGACTGGGAATCAATTGGAGGTAATTCCCATGGCCTAGAAACATCATCTAATTATTATTTCAACATTTAAATTCATGGAAATTTGGTTAAAAATTGAAGAACTAGGGCTTAGGATTTTGAATGAGAATTTGTGATTTGAGGGGCCAAGTGGACTCCGATTCTTGTGAATTTGATGTGTACGGACTCGTGGCGAGACGAGGAATCTGGAAATATGAGTTTTGTAATTTTTCGAGATGTGGGCCCGGGGCTAGGGTTTTGCTAGTTTCGAGATTTTTGCTATTTTTTTATTCTTTTCGATTGGTTATTGTTCCATTGGCATATTGTAATGCATTCGCTCTGATTTTTGTTTGATTCGATGCACGTGGAGGCCGATTTGAGGGACAAAGGCATCGCGAGCTAGAGATTTCACTGTTTTGAGGTGAGTAATACTTGTAAATGATATCCTGAGGGTTTGAAACCCCAGATCTGCACATCATAGTTTTGTATTGAGGTGACATGCATGTCGGATATGAGCGTGGGGTAGAGCACCATTAGGGATTGTGACTTGGTCCATCCCGGTTGTTGATTTTACCATGTATTTGACTGAAACTACTTGTTATCATCATACTATGGGCTGATTGCCATGTTTGGGCTTCGTGCCAACTATGTGAATCCTTCGGGGATTGATATTACTGTTTTAGCATATCTTGCATATCATTTGGTCTCAGTCCAAGGTTTTAAATACTGTTTTGCAAACTCAGCCATATTTCTAAGTTTTGAGAACTCGAATGATATTTTAAATGTTATTTCGGGCTGAGAACTACTATTTTATAAATGCCCATGGTTCTTATGATCTTTTGTGGACTGATTATGGGTGGCTCGGGCTGCACGCTGCATCTGTGACTTAAAACAGTGGTAACAATGGCACTGTGTGATGTGACTTAAAACATTATGGGTGGCTCGGGCTGCGCGCCGCAGCAGGAACTTGAAACAATGATAACAATGGAACTATATAATGTAAATGGGTCAGGTAAGCATGACTGACCAGGATTTAATTGATGCCACGAGATGGCTTGATATTGCACTTGGGCTGTAGGAGCCCCTTCGGAGTCTTTACACACCCCCAATGAGCGCCTTCGACGATAGATTAATGTAAGTGGCTCGGGTTGCGCGCCACACTAGGTGCTGGAATGTACCATCATATGCATTGTATTGCACTCATGCATTTGTTCCTATTTGTACTGGTTGTCATGATATACAGCACACTTATTTCATTGGCATCCATGCTACTTCTCGCACTATTTACCAGATACCCAGGTGTTATTTGTTGATGGAGTGTTGTGCCCGAGGGGCTGACTTACGTGTTGACTGCACTATTTGTGTCTTGTGTATTTGCTTAAACTATTCAAAAGGAATATTTTCAAAAGAGGTTTTAACTGAGCCTAGATGTTTTTCAAGGATTTCACGGTTTTACTGTTTTTCTCAAAAGAGTTGTACTGTTCTATATAGCATTATGGAGTGCCTTATGTGATTTCTTGCTTTTACCTATTATTTACTTTTATTACTAACTGAGTTGGACTACTCACTTTACTCCCTGCACCTCACGTGCAGTTGCAGGTATTGTTCACCTGGTAGCAGGTTATTAGCTGATTGAAGGTATACTATTGTAGCTGAGCGCCGGCGTTCGCGGCACCAGAACTTATCCTTTGATTCCAGAATTTTACTTTGTATATTATTATTGGCCCGGTAGTCGTGTTCAGTCTTTTTTAGATGCTCGTGACTTTTGACACCCCGATTTGGGCTGCATTTGGGCTTTTTCTTCCGCTAGTTATTAATAATAAATCATATTTAGACTGCTTATTTATGTTTAATTATTGTGGAAAAGGCTGTTTAAGAATGGTTGGCTGGCCTTGTCTTCACGAGAGGTGCCATCATGACCGGAGCGGGGTTTGGGTCGTGACAAGTTGGTATCAGAGCCTAGGTTACTAGGTCTCATGAGTCATGAGCAGGTTTAGTAGAGTCTAACGGATCGGTACGGAGACGTCTGTATTTATCCTCGAGAGGCTGCAGAACTTTGAGGAAAACTTCCCATTCTTGGAACTCTTATCGTGCGTACTTGATTCAGCTTGGAATATAACTTTTGAAATTCCTACTACACGTTTGTATGCACACTAGAGCGCTCTGTATTATATATGCCTTGATGGCTTGTGATTCCCCAATCGAGGGGCGAGAGGTAATCCTTGTGAGTATGTTGGGCCAGTCCGGAGGACTTGAGGCTCGATATTTGCCTATGGTTTGAGCACCGAGGTACTGATTATGTGAGCGAGCATTTTGGATTATATATTCAGCATTGTCCCTATTAGCTGGAATGACAGTTGTATATCCATGTGATAAGTATGTTAGTACTGCGAGGTGTATCTATATGACTTGGTAGTGATGAAAAATTCTGCTGGATAATAGGTGAACTGTTAAGTGTTCGATTCCTATTGTGATTTGATGCGTAGCCCGGATATGGGCGCATGAAGAATATTTTTGTGCCTCCTAGATGGGGAGTGTAGTGAATTTCATAATGTACCTGAGTTCAGACCCAGGAAGGCTAAAATGACTGTGTAACGTATATGATGGTGGAAGGTGTGATGAAACATAGAATTGAGGTGAAGCAGGTGGGTTTTCTCCTGCGGAGAGTTCTTAAGTGGTATGACCCTTGTGTGTATGTTAGAACATCTCTTGTGTAATTAAAGAGTACGTGTTGAAATGTGATAAATTTGGGTCGCTCAAGGGAGTGGACTCATCTGATGTGGGGATAAATGCGAGATTTGCCGAGAATTACGGTACTAGATGATCTGTGTTTTTACAAAACTTGTACATGAATTGAGTTTAATATCACTATGATATCGTGTCATCATTAGAGTAAAAGTATTATGGGCTATTGAGTGTATCTTGATATATGGCTTCAAGCCAAGTTGGGGAGGTTGCTATTGATTAGCTGATTGTACAGTTATGTGCTATGTTGGTTCCTTTTCGAGGTATGCTAGCGGATTAGTTCTGGTTGCAGGAATTGAGTCGAGGATGGCACGAGTGAAGCAAAAGGTTATATGGTACTTCGTAGATGTGTGAAAATAATAGGATGCCTTGAGCTATTGATGATAAAGAATGCTCGGTGTATAGAGAAGGATGATGTTTGTTCGTATTGGAATAAGATCATATCCTGCGGTGTCAAAGTGCTAATAAGGCATAAGCGGTTCTGTTCGATGAGTCAGGCAATTTGCAGTTTGAATGGGAGTGAATGACTCTCGAGAATGGTTTTATTGTGTTCAAGATTTGGCATGTAATAATCAGGTGTCTTAAGTTTGTGTATGTGGCTAGGGACTGTGTTGTCATTAGAAAAGATCAAGACTTTTGGTATTTTATGTTAAGTATGTGATTCTATGTATTAGTATCTGGAAAGTAACGGTATCGAATTTCAGATTCGTAGGAAGTTCTTTGGGGTAAAGTACTCTAGAATATGGTAATTTTTGGAACGGTTGAGAGAGTATTCAGTGGCTCATGGGTTTGAACAGTGTGGTCTTATGTGCGAGTCTCGTGTGGTAAGCCTGGATTGAGGCATTGTGATGCTACAGCGAGGGAGAAATATCAAGTGGATGATGAACAAAAAAAGAGAAATTTGATAGATGGAATAGCTTGATAGTAGATCGAATCGGTATGGTAAGGATATGATTAACTCCTCGTATGTGTTCGAGGTAATGAGCCCTTACGGGTATTGTGCGGTAGAGCTTTTGAGTTCGGACAACTTGTGTGGCTTGGTTTGGGTAGGCGAATTCAGTCCTGTCAGTTTGGCTTGTACAAATGGAATTGGCAGAAGTGTCCTTATTGAGTTTTACAGTGATTCGAAGATGTACATATTTTCTTGGGGCATGCGAAGCATGGAATGTGTAACGATTCTTCTTCTAGATGGGATTGACGGAAGGTCTTGGCTAGATGAGCTACAGTTCAGTTCTGAAAAAAAGTTCATAAAATTCTTAGGCAACGGGTAGCCTCAGGTAATCAAGGAAATGGTATTTCTAATGGAAAGTGATTTGACGAGGGTATATGTCTTGGAAGAAAGGTAATGTGATTGGACCGATGATACCTCGGTAATATTGCAGCACTTTCTTGCTAGATCGACTGTTGATATCTGAGTTTTTGAATATCTTTCGTGGAATGGTTGGGTACTTGAGATGTAATATGTACTCATACGGCAAAATTTGGGATCAGGTACAGTGATTCGTGTGTTATATGGAGATGGAGCGTGGGATTTCTCATGTACAGACTATGTAGCGATTGTGGACCGTGTGTATTGGTACCGTTTGCGGATATTAGGATTAGGAGGCCCGAGTGGATATTGCTTTTCTTGGTATATTAGATTTTGAATATGATATTGGGGTGTAGATTGGTTGTCTCAGTGTTGGGTTATTTTAGACCATTGTGTTATGGGTTATGTCGGAAAATGCCATAGGTTGTGTGGCCAGGTGCATCAGATTATGTTCTAGCAGAGTGCTTTGTATTCCAAAGACCAGCGGACAGCTGGAAAGGATTGCTTTTATTAATTGGGCTTTCGTGGCGGATGTCAGTGCAGAGGTTTCTACCATTGATTCTGTTCCGGTATTGAGGGACTTTTTCGGATGCATTTCTTGTGGCCGGGCATGTCGCCGGGCGATATTATGGATTTCGGTATTGATTTGGTGTCGGGAACTGTATCGTACGACCCTGGCATGATTTATAATAGTGGAAAGAGAAGCTTCAGGCATCTTGGTAATGAGTTTGTTGGTAAGTTGATTGGATACGTATTCAGCTTGAGTTGGCTTGGTTGGCCCCGAATTGTATTGATGAAGGATAGGTGGATTCGATCATTATTGAACCTGCTAGTGATCTGGGGATATCTATGAGTTGCTTTTCCTGTGCTATGAGGTGTTATGCTTTTCGGACTATGGGCACATATAGTGCGATCCTATCGGGATTCATAGTGGAAGTTGAGGGGGCAGAACCTCAGTTGTGTTTGAGTTTTGTAGCCTACAACGCTATATGTAGATATCATTATGCACTTAGTATGCTTACAACCGATACTCAGTGTTTTGTTATAATGAGCAAATTTGGCTCGATGTGCATCTCACTATGTGAGATATTTGTGTGGATCGGGTGGCACGTCGCCATGGGTATGTTATCTGGATCGGGTTGCACGCTGCAACAGTGTGATGTTGAGAATAGTTTTCCATATGTTACTTTGTATGCCTTGCTTCCTGGTTTCTAAGGAAAGTCCGTATTGGGTGTTGCTCGGCGAATAACGCATCGGTTGTGTCCTTTTAGAATTGAACGGTGTGTATTACTTGCTTCACCGTGGGTGTGATGGATTGCTTGGTTTCAGACATCAATCTGTGCGTGGCTGTCTATTTTGAGCATAGTGACTTGAGGTGCTTCATGTGTAACAGTGTTTGGATAAGATCGAACATTATGGCGAGTCCACGTGAAGTTATGACCTTTTGAGGAGGATTCGGGTGCTCTATTTCTATGATGTGAGACGGGGTGTCAGCTTTGTGTTGTAATGGTACTGTTGAGCTTGGGGTACGGCTCTTTCGTTTGAGTCATTTGTCATGATTTGAGTATGTCCAGACCGTTCCTTAATGGTGCGTGCATTATGCAAGCTATGGCTTAGGCCTATATTGAGGTTTCATATCACCAGGGTGGTGTGTTGAATCTGAGGTGGCCGTTGGAGTCATAAACAAATGTGAACAGATGTGATTTTAGCCGGTTAGAGGGTTTATATCGAGGTTTGGCCCGGAGATCTGTTGTGATATTAGTCAACCAGGAAGTGGCTTCATGTATGGGCGACCTGAGGAATGGTTACGGTTTATCGCGTGTTTTATTTATCGTTGGCAGTATATGAAAGTGATGGAATAAGACTTTAGCTAAATAAGAGGTTTTCAATCGGTATTTGGTCGTTGTGGGTAACTACTGTGAATAAAAATTATCGTTTTGAGTGCTTGGATTACGTGGTATATCATATGATTTCATTGAGGTTGCAAGTATGGGTTATTACAACTGGTTCAGGACTATTCAAAGTATAGGTGTGAGGTTTTGATCATATTGATGGTTTCAGAAGTGAAAAGGTAGTTCTGTGAATTATGGGCTAGACTGGGTTGGGTAATTTCAGCTATGTTGTGTTGTCGGACCTATAAGAGATAGGGTGACATACGATCATCCCGAGTATATGCTTGGTAAGGTCATTCAGCTACTGGTTGGCTTCTAGTACAACTTTGGGTAAGCTCGAGGATGAGCGTTTGCTTAAGTTTTGGAGGATTTGACGACCCGACCCGTCGTCTCAAGTATTACCACCCTGTTTTCCCCATTTTCAGCTTCTTTATGCTTCATTATCCGTATCTTGTGTAATCAGGTTGATTTGCAATAGTTTTGATAAGAAATGAGATGCCTAGTCTCTTTAAGGAAGTCTTAAGTTGTAAAAGTCAATTGGACATTGACTTATGATTTATAGAGCTTGGATGTGATTTCTGGTGATTTGGTTAGCTTTGGGGGATGATTTGTGACTCAGAAGTGCGATCGGAATTGATTTTGGAGGTCCGGTGTAGAATTAGGCTTGAATTGGCGAAGTTAGTATTTTGGCAAATTTCGGTTGGTAGGTGAGAATTTGATCTGAGGGTAGGAATAGAATTTCGAAAGTTGTTGTAGCTTCGTTATGTGATTTGTGATGTGTGTGCAAAATTTCAAGTCATTCGGACATCGCTTGGTTGGACTTTTGATCGAATGCATGTTTCGGAAGTTTTAAAAGAACTTAGACTTGAATCCGATGAGAATTGATGATTTTTGTGTTGTTTGATGTGTTTTGATGATTGGAGCAAGTTTGGATAATGTTTTAAGATATGTTGGTGCTTTTGGTTGAGGTCCCGGGGGCCTCGGGTGTGTTTCGGATGCCCAACGAGACATTTTTTGGAAATTTTGAACTGCTGGTTGCTGGTATCTGGTCTCCTCCTTCGCGAACGCGAGGGGAGTCTCGCGAATGCAAAGAGGAAAAATGGGAGGCTGTGACTTTGGCTTTCGCGAACACGATGGGGAATTCGCGAACTCATAGGTGTGGGTCCAGGAAGTTACGCAAAAGCGTCAGAGTAACTGCGAATGCGTAAAAGGAAATTCGAGCTGGGAATAATTGGTCTACGCGAACGCGTAGCAAATCACGCGAACGCGAAGGGCCTGGGAAAATTGGCCTTCGCGAACACGGTATAATGAACGCGGACGCAAAGAAGGATTTGTCACCTGGGTAGAATGTTTTAAGAACATTTCATCCGCGACTTGGATTCATTTTTTACCATTTTTTAGCGAGCTTGGGAGCCTTTGACGAGATTTTTGAAGAGTTTTGAATGGGAATCAATTGGAGGTAAGTCCCACGGCCTAGAAACATCATCTAATTATGATTTCAACATTTAAATTCATGGAAATCTGGTTAAAAAGTGAAGAACTAGGGCTTGGGTTTTTGAATGAGAATTTGTGATTTGAGGGGCCAAATGGACTCTGATTCTTGTGAATTTGATATGTACAGACTCGTGGCGAGACGAGGAATCCGATAATGTGAGTTTTGTAATTTTTCGAGACGTGGGCTCGGGTCTAGGGTTTTGCTAGTTTCGAGATTTTTGCTATTTCTCGATTCTTTTCGATTAGGTATTGTTCCATTGGCATATTGTGATGCATTCGCTCTGATTTTGGTTTGATTCGACACGCGTAGAGGCCGATTTGAGGGGCAAAGGCTTCGCGAGATAGAGATTTCACCGGTTCGAGGTGAGTAATACTAGTAAATGATATCCTGAGGGTTTGAAACCCCGGATTTGCACATCATAGTTTTGTATTGAGGTGAATTACACGCCGGATATGAGCGTGGGGTAGAGCACCATTAGGGATTGCGTCTTGATCCATCCTGGTTGTTGATTTTACCGCGTATTTGATTGAATCTACTAGTTATCATCATACTAATGGGCAGATTGCCATATTTGGGCTTCGTTCCAACTATGTGAATCCTTCGGGGATTGATATTACTGTTTTAGCATATCTTGCATATCATTTGGTCTCAGTCCAAGGTTTTAAATACTGTTTTGCAAACTCCGCCATATTTCTAAGTTTTTAGAACTCAAATGATATTTTAAATATTATTTCGGGCTAAGAACTACTGTTTTATAAATGCCCATAGGGCTTATGATGTTTTCTGGACTGATTATGGGTGGCTCGGGCTGAACGCTGTAGCTATGACTTAAAACAGTGGTAACAATGGCACTGTGTGATGTGACTTGAACATTATGGGTGGCTCGGGCTGTGCGCCGCAGCAGAAACTTGAAATAATGGTAACAATGGAACTATATGATGTAAATGGGTTAGGTAACAATGACTGACCAGGATTTGATTGATGCCACGAGATGGCTTGATATTGTGCGTGGGCTGTAGAAGCCCCTCCGGAGTCTGTACTCACCCCCAGTGAGCGCCGTCGATGATAAATTAATGTGGGTGGCTCGGGCTGCGCACCACAGTGGGTACTGGAATGTACCATCATATGCATTGCATTGCACTCATGCATTTGTTCCTATTTGTACTGGTTGTCATGATATACAGCACACTCATTTCATTGGCATCCATGCTACTTGCACTGTTTACCGGATACCCCGGTGTTATTTGTTGATGGAGTGTTGTGCCCGAGGGCTGACTTACGTGCTGACTGCACTATTTGTGTCGCATGCATTTGCCTAAACTATTGAAAAGGAATATTTTCAAAAGAGGTTTTAACTGAGCCCAGATGTTTTCTAAGGATTTCACGGTTTTACTGTTTTTCTCAAAAGAGTTGTACTGTTCTATATAGCATGATGGAGTGCCATACGTGATTTCTTGCTTTCAGCTATTATTTACTTTTATTACTCACTGAGTGGGAGTACTCACTTTACTCCATGCACCTCGCGTGCAGTTGTAGGTATTGTTCACCCGGCAGCAGGTTATTAGCTGATTGAAGGTATACTATTGTAGCTGAGCAAGGTGACCGCCAGCGTTCGCGGCACCGGACCTTGTCCTTTGATTCTAGAATTTTAATTTGTATATTATTATTGGCCCGATAGTCGTGTTTAGTCTTCTTTAGATGCTCGTAACTTGTGACACCTAGATTTGCTGCGTTTGGGCTTTTGCTTCCACTAGTTATTAATAATAAATCATATTTAGACTGCTTATTTATGTTTAATTATTGTTGAAAAGGCTGTTTAAGAATGGTTGGCTGGCCTTGTCTTCACGAGAGGCACCATCACGACCGGAGCGGGGTTTGGGTCGTGACATTACATCCTCTATCACTTTTGGCCTGAATCCAATGGGAGTATTTATTTCACTTAAATTTGATAATAATAACATAAAAATTTAGAAATGTTTTTCTCACTCGGCTTGCCCGACAATGGTGTTGGGCGCCTTCATGACCTATTACGGAAATGGGTGTCGACGCCCCCTTTTTCTTGCGAAATCGGGTTTACGACATTTGGGAAGACATCTCTATTCCCATTTGGGAATTGGATTTTTGTAATTGAAGAGTCGTCACCTAATGTTTAAGTGCATTAGGACACTAAGGGTTTTGAATTTGAAAACTAGAGTTCGGGTAAGGGCTAGAAATTATCTCGAGGGGAAGGTGTTAGGTACCCCTCAAGATCCACTAGTGCGGTTCCCGACCATGCTATGTTATGACTTTAATGTAAACAAGTATACAAATAAATTTACACATAAGGGTTGCAAACAGGCATGTTGGTATCTATAATCTGTTTGAGGGAGAGTCTAAGTGCAAGAATCAGTCAAGACATTGAATGAAACAAAGAAGAAAGAGTTAGAAGTAAAAAGAATAGTGCAGTGAAAAATTAAAGGGGAGTTTTGGGTAATTTGGAAAGACAGAATTTATTGATATTAAACAAAGTAACATAAAGAAAGGGGTCCTAGGTTTATAAATCACATGGATCATCCACACAACACAGGTAACCAATCATACGCATAGTGTTATCGCATGATCATCATCTCCATGTCAACCCTTCCCACCCCGTAAAGGTTATTTAAACTTGTGGATTGGTCACAAATTCTTATTGCGTGCAATTACCCCTCCCATCCTATAAGTCCTAGAGGGTATTTAGGACCACTATCCCTACAGGGTAAGGACTAGGCTGGACCCTTAGGTTTAAAGGACAAAATGCTAGGTGACATGCATAACAAGTAGGAATACACATAAAGGAACCATACAAACGAAAATAAGAGGCTCACGGATCCCTTACAAGTAAACATGTAATTAGCATGTCTCAAACACATTTAAGGTCTTAAAAGAACGCGAGTTTAAAGATTAGTTGTAGCAGAAGATTTAATCACAACCGAGTGATTCGAAGAGCGTTTGACATGCAGAAACACAACTAAGAAAATAGTTGAGTAAGTAAAGATAAGGGAACTATTAAAACATCGTTTGAAAAATAGATAGAGATTTGAAAAATGCAGTAGTTTAATTAGACAAGTATCAAAATAACGTGATCCTGGGAAGAAAGGTACTAGTAATTTAAATTCTTAATAGAGCACGAATCAGGAAATTAGTAAGAGCCTATAAATACAAAACAGGTTTCCAGATTAAGGGATTTTCAGTAAAAGAGTGGACTTCAGAGAGACGGATGAAAAACGAGTTGGGAAAGTTAAAAGGCTAAGTAGTTTGAAACTAGTAAACAAGATCAATCATTTTTTATTATTGGGCCTAAATCCTACCTAGGTGATGTATGTATTTCCTTATTGTCTAAAAAAAGTGGTGAACATGCATATTGATTCCAGTTTTATAGAGAACACACAGTCAAACAAACTTGTGTTGTTAAATTAAACAGCTGGTGAGGCGTTCAGCAATTGCAACCCTAAATAACATGATGTCTAATGCACATAAAGCTCCTAAAGCATGGTCTCTAAATGCAGTAGTAGTTTCATAACAGTTGTTCGTTAATTACTAACTGACTACAAAGTAAGTATAACAATCTGAAAGTAAAGAGCCTAAATCAAGATTTCTAGGTGTAAGATGCATGTCCTACGCATGGCTTCTATTGCACAAATTGATAAGTAAATCATTATAGACATGTTCTCTACCCATTAATTAAACTAAGCATGCATAATCCCTCCCAATTTCACTATAACCCCAATCAGTTGTTTACAAATTATTACAAACCATAATAGCTGGATTACATAATGAAAAATAAAATAAGAGGCTTCTCTATATGGAGCCTTCAACCAGGCCCGATCATCCAACCTCACTTCTTTCGAGTTTCACAGCCTTGACCATGGTTTGGGTGCGGCAAAGGTCCCTAAGGGCCCAATGGGGGTCCTTGGCCAATAACAGCACCCAAACATTACCAAAATGTTGAACAAGTGCAGTGTGGAATTACCAACCTTGTGCATCAAAGTTCAATAGGTACTCAAAGGTGCCCAAGGCAATGCTTACACGAAGGGGGTACCTAAACTCTAGGAGTAGTGAGAGTGTGATAGAATTTTCTTTAAAGAAATTGAGTTGAAAGACATTCTTAAAAATGATCCATGTAGACACAATTTTGAACGAAAAAACAATAGGACAGTTTTCACAAACTCAGAAACAAAATACATCATATAGTTCCGGGCAGTAAACACAAACAGGGAAAAGGGAAGTAGGGTAAATAGTTCCCATGTAACAACACAGTTGCACCTAGATACCAAAGGAAAGCATTTCAAAACTTAGACAATCAACTGGTTTCAACCAAAAGGGCTCATGATCACATGCTGAGAACGTACTGGGCTAGGTAGTAGGAGAGAACATGCGTTAAGCAAACCAGTAGGCATGCTGAATTAATAGGAGAATAGTCACATAGGGTCATGCTAGTTGTAATAAGAATAGCAGAACTATAAGTAAAAGCATAGAAGAAACAAAATAAAGTGCAGCATGTATAAAAACATATATTTTTTTGGATGCTTCAAATCAAATAGAGGGCATACCAGTCAAGGATGAGATAGTGTAGAGCAGTAGTGTGCAGGGAACTGAGCAGTAGTATGCAGACCAAACAATCAACAATGTATAGGGCAGTATAACAATGGAGCAGCCCCCAAAGATAAATCAGTCTTGGCTTTCGGCCGATTGAGTAATCGGTAATCAACAAGAAAGCGGGAGAGGATGTGTGGAAAACAAGAGAGAACACTGAGTATGCTTATGTGTGTAAGAGAGAGTTTAGAGAAATGAACTTTCTTATTCGTGTGTGTGATGTGCAATGTATCCGTGTGTAATGCAAAATAGAATAGGGTTAGTTATAGTTTTCAAAACAAGTGGAAAATAAGGTAACATGTATAGATTGATCACAGTTATGGAGATAATACCAATTAAAATCAATTAAATCCTCGGACTCCCTTCAATTTAGGCGTCCTAGTTCAAACGGGTACAAATTGTATCAAATAAAGAAAATTATTATTCACAAGACTGGTATTTCCATAATAGGAGTAGTGAAAGGTATACCGAATATTTCAAGTAAGGATAGTATAAGGACAGCATATTGTGCACACAAATTAGTTCAAAGAATCACGAATGAAATTGAAAATCACAGGGAATCACTACTGAGTAAGGAGAGCATTTCACAAATAAGGAAGTGATTCAAAAATCAATGTAAAACTTCTAAGGAAAACATATACAAATTCAGGGATTTGAAGAGATGCACAAAATTGGCAGAATATATGGTAAACGATGAACAATTAGACCTATAAAATATAATAGGCATGAAAATCATAGAAACCTAAGCAAGAAATCACAGAATCAATAGAAGGCTGGAACCCTAATAGCAAAATTAAAGCATAGAACTTGGAGAGTAGCCAGAAGGTCATACCAACAAAAACATAAACACATAATACTTAAAAAAATCAGAAGATATAGTGACTTCGAAAGGGTTCAGGAAACCCTAATTTTAAAAGAAAAACAAAATGTCGAAAAATTGAACAACCAAAAAGATTTAGTGGAGTGTAGTGTAAAACACAAAAGAATAAGTTAAAAAATCATTTAAAAGACAAGGTTTTTAAGAAAATTAGGGTTTCGTAATAAACCAGTGAGAGGTAAGGAACCTAGTTGTGAAACTCGTTAATAATGATGCTCGCAGCACCATCGAACCATAAACCATCAGAGAAAGGTCGGAGACAAACCAGGCAGAGCTTCCAATGACCATCTTGTATGGTGGAGGCTCCTGGAGTCTCGAAAATGGAGGGAATCAACAACACAAGGTTTCACGGCGGCTGTTGGTCGAGAGAAGTGAGGATGGAGGTGGCCGGAGAGGCGGTGGATTCATCGAAGATGAAGGAGAGAACCAGAAGGTTCTAGAGAGAAGGGATAGCAAGAGTCAATGTAGAGAGAAAAAGAGAGAGAGAGAGAGAGAGAGAGACAGAGAGAGAGACTGTCTCTGAAAATGAGGGGTTGGGGGGGTTGTTAGATTTAATTTTGGAAATGAAACTTGGGCCGTTGATCTCACTTGATCAACGGCTCAGATTAAATCAAGGCTGGACCGGGTTGATTAATTAAAATATGGGTCAGTCCAATTAGGGTTAGGACTGGGTAAATTGAGGGCTAAAATTGAAATCCGAATGGCCTATAATTGCAATGAAATGAGGCTAAATGTTAAATAGCAAGTTTTCCCCTTTTTATTTTGTATAAAATAGTTAAAATGATTTTTAAAATAAATTAAAAGCACTGAACTAATTAATAATATATAAGTATTAATTTAAAAATACTGGAAATAATTTGATAATTATGAAATGCTATTAAAATAGGCTATAATTACAATTACATGCAATTTAGCTTTTAAATACCAAATAAATTTGTAAAAAATATGCAAAAAATCAAATAAATATAAGAATAAAATAAGTTATTCACCAAAATTAATAATTTTGGGAATAATTATTGAATTTTATAGTATTAAAATAGGCAAACAAATTGATTTTAAAATCTTTAAAAATAAGAAAAAATACCAAAACTTTTGGGAATGCCTATATATGCATGTACATACTATTTTGAGAATAGTTTGAGTATATATAAAATACATAGGGAAAAATTGGGTATCAACAGCTGTCCCTCTTTATCCGAGAAGGATGAAAGAGTTGTCGGGTAAAGATATGATGACCAATTTTGACCGAGAGAAACGACTCTCAAAGGTTTCGGCCGAGTTCTGGTTTCTTAGCTACCTACATATCCCTGGTTTTATAGGAATCAGGTCATATGTAGTTCGGGTTACATTGACGGAGTATGCCGATGGAGGTTTTGAAGAGACGGACGCAACATTTAGGTTAGAAAGGGTGGTCAGGGACTGATGGGCTACGAGAACCAGAGCAGGATCGCTCCTGCTGTGATGGCCGTTGCTAGCCGGTGTACCTTCAAATAAGAAATACGAGCATATATCGTGCATAAATTTAAATGTGTTATAGGTTCCCATTGGACCATGAATGTTGTCTTCGGACGGATAGGATAACGTCCTCGGACCATGACGTCCCGGGCCATGAAGCATATAATAAAGGATTCGCAGGCTATGAAATTATGTTCTCGGGCTCTGAAAATGATGCCTGCGAACCATGATGCCTTTGAATGATGATGTGCAAAAGATAAAAGCAGGGTCCTCAGGCCATGGCATGGTGTTCTCGGGCTATGGAAATGATTCCTCCGAACAATGACGCCCTTGGACAGTTTTGCGGTATTTCAGCCCATAGGATGTAGAATTTGGCGGTATTTCAGCCGATGAAGTGCAAGATTTGGCGGTATTTAAGCCGATGTGAAGGATAAATCTATATGGTGATATTTCATCTGACATAATTCTAAATAAAGCCGGTGATGTTTCAGATGATGTAGAAAATGTAAATGGCGATATTTCAACCGACAGAAGGATAAATCTAAATGGCGATATTTCAGCCGACAGAAATTTAAATAAAGCTAGCGATGTTTTAGCCGATGTAGAAAATGTAAATGGCGATATTTCAGCCGACAGAAAGCATATGTATAGATGGTGATGGGGGTTCAAATATAAACTGGCGATCTTTCAGCCGATACCGAGAATTAAATAAAGTTGGCGATATTTCAGCCGACAAAGAAGGATAAATATAAATGGCGGTATTTCAGTCGACAGAAATTTAATAAAACTGGCGATTCTTCAACTGATACAAGAGATTTAAACAAAAGTTAGCGATGTTTCAGCCATGCAAGATTTAAATAAAGCTGGCGGTATTTCAGCCGGTGTAAATGAGAAGTGACGATATGTCAGCCATGCAGGATGGAGACAGTGCTTAGTCTCAGAAGGAAGAAAGGTAGCCTTATGCCATGCAAGGAAATACAGGATGGAGACAGTGCTTAGTCTCGGAAGGCAGAAAGGTAGCCTTATGCAATGCAAGAAAATTCAGGATGGAGACAGTGCTTAGTCTCGGAAAGGCAGAAAGGTAGCCTTATGCAATGCAGGGAAATGCAGGATGGAGACAATGCTTAGTCTCGGAAGGCAGAAAGGTAGCCTTATTCAATGCAAAGAAATGCAGGATAGAGATAGTGCTTAGTCTCGGAAGGCAGAAAAGTAGCCTTATGCAATGGAAGGAATAAAGGCGAAGAGTAATGAAATCTGTCAGCTGAGAGGTGATAGCTGATATTTAGTTGTCCTTGCGGTTGTTGGGGATATCATGTACGGATAGCACTTGCAAGTGAGTGATGATTCTGAGAGTTATATTCCTGCAAAATGTGTAATCGGATTCGATAGTTCTATGTTTTGGGGTGCCTGTATTCAAATAAAGATCGCGAGTTTTGTCAAGGGGGAAGGTTAGTTTGTCTTCCCGTGGACTTTGCTCGTCCTGCTCGGCTCTTGTTTTCATTGGGGTAGCGTTTCTAAAAAAAGTAATTTTGATAGTATCCATGCATGATTTAGTAAAAAATATAATATGAATACATAATTTAAAATGATTTTCTTTTAGATGAACCGACGACTGCGACGTGATTCAAGACATTTCAACCTATTTTGCTCTGAAATTTTGAGTGTCCTCCTCAAAATTCTGCCCCAGTTTACTGGGTTGACGCCTCTGACGGCTGTGTTTTGGTAGATGTCTGAGGATCAACTTCTGAATTTTGAGGGTCCTCCTTAAAATTATGCCCTAGTTTCCAATAGCGGGGGGAGGGGGAGGGGGAAATAAAAAAAATTTTGAATTGTGACCGAACCCATATGGCTGCCTACTTTTCCCCTCTTAAACGGGAATCAGGTCAGGCGTAGTTCAAATTACATCATAAAGAGACCATAATGGTTTCACATAGTATCATTTCACTACATCTGAATTGATCGACTTTGGCTAAACTTCTCCATCCATTTCTACAAGTATAAGGGCTCATCTGGATAGAACCCGGTAAACCATGTACGGACCTTGCCAGTTAGGAGAGAACTTTCCTTTTGCTTCGTCTTGGTATGGAAAAATCTTCTTTAGTAATAACTTCCCTGGCATGAACTGTCTTTTTCTAACTCTCTTGTTGAAGGCTCTGGTCATTCTATTTTGATAAAACTGACCATGGAAAACTGCATTCAGTCTTTTCCCGTCTATAAGGGCTAATTGCTCATAGCGACTCTTTACCCATTCTGCATCTTCATGTTATGCTTCCTGCATAATTCTCAAGGAGGGAATCTCTACTTCGGCTGGGATGACTTCCTCGGTACCATAAACCAACATATAAGGAGTCGTCCCAATTGATGTGCGAACGGTGGTACGGTATCCCTATAGAGCAAATGATATCTTTTCATGCCACTGCTTGTTTTTTGCTATCATTTTCCTTAGTATCTTTTTGATGTTCTAGTTGGCTACTTCTACAGTTCCATTCATCTGAGGTCTGTAGGCTGTAGAATTCTTTTGCTTGATCCTAAAGGTTTCACACATTGCTTTCATCAGGTCATTGTTGATATTGGAACCATTATCAGTGATGATTGACTCTGGGATGCCGAATCGGCAAATGATACAATCACGAACAAAGTGTACCACAACCTTTTTTGTCACTGCCTTATACGATGCTGCTTCAACCCATTTGGTAAAGTAATCAATTGCCACTAGAATGAACCTATGACTATTTGATGCGGCAGGCTCGATAGGTCCGATGACATCCATTCCCCAAGCAGTGAACGGCCATGATGAGCTTGTTGCATTGAGCTCGTTAAGAGGAACCTTTATCATATCTGCATGGATTGGCAAAGATGGCATTTTCGAACATACTGGATGCAGTCCATCTCCATAGTCATCCAGACATAACCAGCTCAGAGTATTTTCTTGGCTAAGACGGAACCATTCATATGCGGACCACAGGTCCCTACATGAACTTCTTCCAACAACCTGGATGCTTCCTTTGCTTCGACACATCTTAGTAGTCCAAAATTGGGAGTCCTCCTGTATAGGATTCCTTTGCTTCGAAAGAAGTGATTGGATAATCTCTGCAGTGTGCGCTTTTGAGTAGTGTTTGCAAGTTATGGATATTCTCCTATTGACAGATACTTCTTAATGTCATGAAACCATGGTTTTCCATCTGCTTCTTCCTCAATGAGGACAGTAGGCGGGTTGATCCTGGATTTTTATTGGGATAGGATCAATGAAGTTCTTGTCTGGATGGTGAATCATGGATGATAGAGCGGCCAATGCATCGACAAACTCATTCTGGACTCTGGGGACATGCCGGAATTCTATCTTTGTAAACCTCTTCCTCAACTCTTGTACATGATGCAAGTATGGAAGTATTTTGGAGTTATTGGTTGCCCAATCTTCTCCAACCCGATGTATGAGCATGATGGAATGCTCGATCACTAGTAACTCCTGAACGTTCATATCAATGGACAGCTGGAGCCCTAAGATACAGGCTTCGTACTCGGCCATGTTGTTGGTGCATGGGAACCTGAGTTTGGCAGACACCGAATAATGCTAACCTATTTCTGATAATAGTATTGCTCATATGCCAACGCCTTTAAAGTTTGCTGCCCCGGCGAAAAACATTCTCCATCCATCATAGGATTTTGCGATGTCTTCTCCTTGGAAAAGAAACCTCATCATCAAGAAAATATGTCTTTAGAGGCTCGTATTTTCTGCCCAGGGGGTTTTCGGCAAGATGATCAGCTAGTGCCTGTCCTTTGATTGCTTTCTCAGTCACGTAGACGATATCAAACTCACTCAGCAGGATTTGTCATTTGGCTAGCTTGCCCATGGGCATGGGCGACTAAAATATGTACTTCAGCCGATCCATCCATGATATGGGATAAGTAGTATAGGCACAGAAGTAATGCCTCAACTTCTGAGCTACCCAAGTCAGAGGACAACAGGTGCGTTCTAGCAGGGAATACCGGGCTTTGTACAGGGTGAACTTCTTGCTGAGATAGTATATGTTTTGCTCCTTTATCCCCATTTCATCATGTTGTACTAAAACACAACCAAATGCCCCATCCAGTACTGCAAGGTAGAGCAATAGAGGTCTACCCGGCTCGGGCAGAACCAGGACTGGCGGTGTTGATAGGTATTCCTTAATTCTGTCGAAGGCTTTTTGACAATCATTAGTCCATTCAGTGGCGGCATCCTTCTTCAACATCTTAAAGATTGGTTCACAAATGACAATGGACTGGGCTATGAACCGGTTGATGTAGTTGAGTCTCCCCAAGAAACTCATAACCTCTTTCTTGTTCTTTGGAGGTGGTAGTTCTTGAATGGCCTTGACCTTTTATGGATCGAGTTCTATTCCCGGTCAAGTTACGATGAACCCAAGCAATTTTCCAGCTGGAACCCCGAATACACACTTGGCGGGATTCAGTTTTAGGTTATACCTTCTCAATCTGTTGAAGAACTTCTTCAAGTATTCCATGTGGTTAGTGACTTTCTTGTATTTGATGATGATATCATCTACATACACCTCGATCTCTTTGTGTATCATGTCATGGAAAATAGTAGTCATGGCCCTCATGTAGGTGGCCGATCATCTTGTAACAATACATCCCCCATGGCGTAATAAAAGTCATTTTCTTAGCATCTTCCTCATCCATCCATATTTGATGATACCTGACAAAACAATCGATGAATGACTGCAACTCATGCTTGGCGCAGTTGTCAATCAAGATGTGTATGTTTGGCAGTGGGAAGTCATCTTTCGGACTGGCCCAGCTAAGGTCCCGGTAGTTAACACAGATTCTGACCTTCCCGTCCTTCTTTGGTAATGGCACAATGTTGGCTAACCATGTCGGGTATTCCACTACCCTGAGGGCCTTGGCTTTGACTTGTTTGGTAACTTCTTCCTTGATTTTCAAACTAATGTCTGGCTTAAACTTTCTGAGCTTCTGCTTTACCGTAGGACATGTCGAATCTGTTGGCAGTTTGTGAGCTACAATAGATGTACTGAGACCGGTCATATCATCATATGACCAAGCAAATATGTCCTCATATTATTTTAAGAATTCCATATACTCTTCCTTTTCTGACGGCGACGGGTAAACACTGATGCGCATTTCCTTGACATTCTCTACATCCCCAGATTGACGACCTCGATTTCGTCCTGGTTAGACTTAGGTCTATTCTCAAATTCCTCAATATTTTTAACGACCTCTTATAGTATTTCATCCTCTTCTGAGTCTATATCTATTTGTTGCGTTACCTCGTCGCATGTCACATTCGTCGGTTCATCAAGATAAGTAATAGTAATGCTGTGTAAAGTAAAGTAGATGGCAGAGAAAAGAAATAATAAGAGCGAGATTTATATAAAAAACTGAAATGCTTTGATAAAAACCAAAAATTGTTTTGAACATCGGATCTCTTTTCAAAATTTAAAGAAAATACGGAAAGGAAATCAGCTAGCAAAAAAGTAAAAGATAATGCATAGTGTTTTGTTCAGCCTTGCTACCCTGAAGCCTTCTGGGCCTTGGTAGTTTTGACGAACCAGTTGTTGAGACGCGCTCCTCAGTTCACAGCTTGTATGGAAGGGCCTTCCTCCCCTTCCTCCTCGATAATGAAATGACAGTCCATATTGTCATCTTTCAAGAATAGGTTGTTCATCGCTGCCAATGTTTAATCTTCCTCTGACCCATATATGGTGTCTGCCGGCTGGAAAGTCTGTTCCAGGTGGGGTATCAGGTGCTCCAACGGATAGTAAGGGTCGCGCCATGGTGGTGACCAGTTCCTAAATTCTTAACAAGTATATCCATACCTTTCAGTTTGATAGGCTTGGTAATTCCCTGGAGGTTTTTGTCGCGCCCTTTGCCAGGTTCATACCTGCTCCAATTTAGTATACTTTTTATCTTGTTATCCCACCACTTATCTTTGTCCATAGCGTTGACTCGCTCGATGTGATGGTAGGTTTCTCCACCTAACTTCCTTCTTCCTCCAATGGCTAGGATGGTCTGTCAACTGTATATGGGGTTACTACCATCGCCATGAATGATCACCTCTTGGTGATTTCACTCGAACTTCATTTCCTGGTGCAGGGTTGATGCTATAGCTCCAACGGCGTGGATCCAAGGTCGTCCCAGTAGTAAGTTGTAAGATGCTAGGATGTCTATCACTTGAAAATCGATGTCGAACCAAGTTGGTCCCATTTGCAGTCATAAACTGATCTCCCCAATAGTGGACCTTTGGGAACCATCGAAAGCTTTGACGCTGATAGCCCCATCCTTGATTTCGTGTAGACTCTTCCCCAATGTTCTGAGGGTCACTAATGGACAAATATTGAGTTGGACCCTCCATCAATCAAAGTCCTGGTGATGAAATAGTCTTCACATTGCACAGAGATGTGTAACGCTTTGTTGTGGCTTAAACCTTCAGGGGGCAACTCATCCTCATGGAAAGTGATTTTATGACTCTCCAATATCTGCCCCACAATGTTTTCCATCTCTCCTCCAGTTGTGTTACTTGGTACATATGCCTCGCTTAGTATCTTCATCAGGGTATTCTTATAAGTCTTGAAGCTTTGCAGCATAGCTAAGATGAAGATCTGCGCTGGTGTTTTATTTAGTTGAACAACAACTGAGTATTCTTTTGCTTGTATCTTCCGCCAAAGATCATTGGGACCAGTTTCAATAGGTTGCCCAAATGCCTGCTTACTTGATTCAACTAAGTGCTCCGGAGTGTAAATTATGTCGGTCCTGGTCATACCTTGCGCTACAATTGCTTCTCCAGACCTAGTTTTTTCCTGCCTTCTTGCCTCGGCAGTGTAATCCCAAGGAATGGCCTATGTATGGAACGGTGTTGCGACTGACATTGCCACAGGAATGGGAACTCTTGTTTTGGGTGGAAACACAATAACTTCAAATAGTACTTTTAGAGACCCAAACTCCACCTTAATTGGCGTTGTGGTCCTTTTGGGTAACGGCGTTTTAAACTCGAGAGGCATGGATATGTTTACTTCAGCATCCCCAGTGGGCTGGATCTGGACTAGAATTGGATTTAGTGTGACTGTTAGTTTCTTGGGCTCGTCACCTTCGGCAATTAATCCAATTGACCCTTTGGGGTTCCAATCATCTTCTACTTCGATCACATGCATGCCCCCACCCTTATGATCAGGCAAGGGATTGTTGCGAACATTAGCAACAGGATCCTTTGCCACGATGATTTTTTTGTCAATTAGAGAATTGATTTTATCCTTCAGAGATCGGCACTCATCAATGGTATGCCCTTTCATGCCAGAATGCTATGCACAGGTTTTATTTGGATTAACCTATTGGGAAGGATTTTTTGGAGTTATGGCAGGGATTGGGGTGACGTAACCGCCTGCTTTGAGTCTTTCATATAGTTGTACAATTGGCTCAGCGATGGCGGTGTATTGCTTGGGAGGTCTACGGTCGAAGTTAGGGCGTGGCCTGGGGAAGTTTTGGTGGGCGGGAGGTGATTGATAGTTGGCATTATAGGCTTGGCAGACGAGTGTGGGTTGGGAATATCTTGGTGAGGTAGGTTGATATGTGGGGGAATGGAGATGATTGGTAAACAAGTGATGGAATTTGGTAAGAGGGCGGAGGTTCTTGGTAGTTGGGGATAGGCTGGTATGTGAGAGGCAGTACCAGGCAGTCTTAGTATTTTATTGGAGACTTGGTTCGTTGTGCAACCATCACGGCACTTATGTCCCTTTTCTTAGATGTGCCACCAGACTGTAGGGCTTTATTGGTAGCCTGCAGTGCCTCAAAATTAGTAACCATACTGTTTTTAATGCCTTCCTCAATCCTTTCTCCTAGCTTGATGATGTCGGAGAATTTCTGGACCTCTATCAGCATCAACCTCTTATAATACTGCGGATCTTGAGCTCGAACGAAAAATCGGTTAATATGTTCTTCCTCTAAGGCCGGTCTAACCTTAGCAGCCTCATATCTCTATCGAGTAGCAACTCGCGAAATGTCTCAGTGGGTTTCTTTTTCAGATTCTGGATGTAGAAGATATATGGTGCATTTTTTGTATTGAACCCAAACTTGTCCATGAAATCGGACGCCATTCCAACCCAGCTCGTCCACTTCTTGGGATCTTGGCTAATGTACCAAGATAGCGCATCGCCTTTCAAACTTCTCAAGAAGAGTTTCATGCGAATCTTCTCATTTCTTCCTACGCTGACCAACTTATCATAGTATGTCCTCAGATGGACTCTTTGATCCCCCGAGCCGTCAAACATTTCAAACTTGGGAGGTTTGTACCCCTCGGGAAGTTCGACGTCTGGCTGAATGCAAAGATCCTCATAATTCATCCCTTCAATGCCTTTGTTTCCTTCAATGCCTTTGTTTCCTTCAATGCCCTGGACTCGGCTAGTTAATTTCTTGAGCTCTGCTGCCAGGATTTTGATGAGAGAGTCTTTGTCATCAAACTCTGGTGCGTTTGTAATGGGCTGAGTGTATTGTTGTAAGGTTTCCACATAGATGGGAGTGTGGTGGGGATGATCAATTGGTGGCTCAGGGATGAGGAGCGAAGTGTTATTGTGGCATGTGTTGCAATTTTGATGAGTAGCGGGTTGTTTCTGCGGCTTCGGGGTATTCTGTGGAGGTACGGTGTGTTGAGCATTGGGAAAGTTGATGTCTGGAGTTGAGAGGGAGAATGACAAACTTGCCAAGTTCTGAACTTGGTCTAGTTCTTGAAATTTCAGTAACTTCTGTTCGAGCTGAGCAGCACTTTCTTTGGATACCTGAACACCCTGAGGAACCTCTACCCTTTCAACCGAGTTCTCCTTTCTGACGTTGTTCAAATCTTCCATTTTTGCTTTGCCCCTATTTTTTATAGGACTCGGAGGAGGAGGAGATGGAGGGCCCTTAGATGTTGTGGAGTAGAATGACGATGCCGTAATGCATGAACTAACCTTTTAGGGAGGGGAATAAAATAAAAGTAAAAACAAGAAAAAGGTAACAAGTTAGTACGGATTCTGAGAAAAATATTGCAATATTTAAACACATAGCATAAGAGTATAAATCGTGTCCTAAATTGGTTGACTCGTTGTTCCCGAGGTAGGCCTAGCTACAAGTTGATTTGGAGAACTTATAATGCTAAATGCCTCATTTTATTGATAAAATAAGACGAATCCCAAAACGACACTAAAATTGCATAAAGTAAAATATCACTAATGGCCATTGGCCTTATTACATTTCAAAGCAAAAAAGGAAAATAGACTCCTAACTATTTGGTCTCAGAAGGACCTTCCTCAGACTCGGCATCCTTGGTTCCATCGAATAGCATCACCAGCCCACGCAATCCCAACAGCAGATAAGCCCTAGTCAAATGCCCTCCTTCATTTCCCTCGACGTTTTGGCAACAAAAGAGAGGGTAAGTTTCCCAAATAGTTGCGGACGAGAGTCCGGTCACTGGAATGCAGGTCCTTCCACCAACTTGGCAACCTTGGATGAATGTTGGTTACCATGCCGAATTTGGGGATTTCATGCCTTATTTTCTGCAAAACAAAGCGTTAGTCCCTTACCCCACCACACTCGACTATTTAAATCAATAATTAGCATAACGACATTTAGTTCTCCAAGTAAATTTAAAGAGTATAGTGTTGTCCGTTTGGGTTCCAGGTAAATGCAAAGAGTATGGTGTTGTTCGTTTGGGTTCCAGGGGAACCCAATGGACTTTGGATAGGCTATCTTAAAAAGTCATTATGTGGACAGCATAACTGACTCCAATAAGTTTGACAGTGATGCATGAACAATTAAATAGAATAAGGGTACTATGGGGTGCTACACCGGTACCCTTGAGCGGACAACACAAGAGGGAAAGCCACGAAACCATCGATTGCGCCGCTGATCGACTGGTTTTACCGCAAATATGCCTTTGCCAAATTTAAGGGTAATAATATTGGAAGAGCGCAACAACTCATCAAGCGTTGTTATGGTATTTGTTTGGCACGAGTGGAATACGATGTTGAAGATGCAATTACAAGAATTAAACAAATTGTCGCGTATTTTCGCGTTCATAATGATTACAATAATTGCTTAGAAATTACAACGGTATTGAAGGAAAGTAGTAAAGGGAAGCGTTAAAGAAAAAAGAAACAAAAAGACAAGTTAGTTTCAAATAAAGGCATTAAAAAAACCAGTAGAGAAAACAGTTTCAAATAAAGGCATTAAAAAAACCAGTAGAGAAAATAGTAAAGTCACATATAACATGAAGTGGTAAAAGCTTAATGAATCCCCGGCAGAGTCGCCATGCTGTCAACGCCCCCTTTTTCTCGCGAAATCGGGTTTAAGACATTTGGGAAGACAACTCTATTCCCGTTTGGGAATTGGGTTTTTGGAATTGAAAAATCGTCACCTAATGATTAAGTGCATTAGGACACTAAGGGTTTTGAATTTGAAAACCAGAGTTCAGGTAAGGGCTAGAAATTATCTCGAGGGGAAGGTGTTAGGCACCCCTCAAGATCCACTTGTATGGTTCCCGGCCATGCTATGTTGTGACTTTAATGTAAACAAGTATACAAATAAATTTACACATAAGGGTTGCAAACAAAAATGTTGGAATCTATAATTTGTTTGAGGGAGATTCTACGTGCAAGAATCAGTCAAGACATTGAATGAAAAAAAAGAAGAAAGAGTTAGAAGTAAAAGGAATAGTGTAGTGAAAAATTAAAGGGGAGTTTTGGGTAATTTGAAAAGATAGAATTTATTGATATTAAACAAAGTAACATAAAGAAAGGGTTCCTAGGTTTATAAATCACATGGATCATCCACATAACACCGGTACACATAGTGTTATCACGTGATCATCATCTCTATGTCTACCCTTCCCACCTCGTAAAGGTTATTTAAACGTGTGGATTGATCACGAATGCTTAATACGTGCTATTACCCGTCCCATCCTATAAGTCCTAGTGGGTATTTAGGACCACTATCCCTACAGGGTAAGGTCTAGGCTGTACCCTTAGGTTTAAAGGACAAAATGCTAGGCGATATGCATAAAAAGTAGGACTACACATAAAGGAACCATACAAAGGCAAATAAGAGGCTCACAGATCCCTCACAAGTAAACATGTAATTAGCACGTCTCAATCACATTTAAGGTCTTAAAAGAATGCGAGTTTAAAGATCAATTTTAGAAGAAGGTTTAATCACAACCAAGTGATCCGAAGAGCGTTTGACATGCAGAAACACAACTAAGAAAATAGCTGAGTAAGTAAAGGTAAGGGAACTGTTAAAATATCGTTTGAAAATAAGGTAGAGATTTGAAAAATGAAGTAGTTTAATTAGACAAGTATAAAAATAATGTGATCCTGGGCAGAAAGGTACCAGTAATTTAAAAGTTTAACAGAGCACGAATCAGGAAATTAGTGAGAGCCTATAAATACGAAACAGGTTTCCAAATGAAGGGATTTTCAGTAAAAGAGTGGACTTCGGAGGGACGGATGAAAAAAGAGTTGGGAAAGTTAAAAGGTTGAGTAGTTTGAAACTAGTAAACAAGATCAATTATTTTTTTATTATTGGGCCTAAATCCTGCCTAGGCGATGTATGTATTGCCTTATTGTCTAAAAAAAAGCGGTGAACATGCATATTGATTCCAGTTTTAAAGAAAACACGCAGTCAAACAAACTTGTGTTGTTAAATTAAACAGCCGGTGAGGCGTTCAGCAATTGCAACCCTAAATAACATGATGTCTAATGCACATAAAGCTCCTAAAGCATGGTCTCTAAATGCAGTAGTAGTTTCATAACAGTTGTTCGTTAAGTACTAACTGACTACAAAATGAGTATAACAATCTGAAAGTAAAGAGCCTAAAGTAGGATATCTAGGAGTAAGATGCATGTCCTACGCATGGCTTCTATTGCACAAATTGGTAAGTAAATCCCTATAGACATGTTCTCTACCCATTAATTAAACTAAGCATGCATAATCCCTCCCAATTTCACTATAACCCCAATCAGTTGTTTACAAATTTACAAACCATACTAGATGGATTACATAATGAAAAATAAAATAAGAGGCTACTCTATAGGGAGCCTTCAACCAGGCCCGATCTTCCAACCTCACATCTTTCGAGTTTCATAGCCTTGACCATGGTTTGGGTGCAGCAAAGCTCCCTAAGGGCCCAATGGGGGTCCTTGGACAATACCAGCACCCAAACGTTACCAAAATGATAAACAAGTGCAGTGTGGAATTACCAATCGTATGCATCAAAGTTCAATGGGTACTCAAAGGTGCCCAAGGCAATGCTTACACGAAGGGGTAGAATCTAAACTCTAGGAGTAGTGAGAGTGTGATAGATTTTTCTTTAAAGAAATTGAGTTGAAATACAGTCTTAAAAATGATCCATGTAGAGACAGTTTTGAAAGAAAAAACAATGGGAAAGTTTTGACAAACTCAGAAACAAAATACATCATATCGTTTTGGGTAGTAAACACAAATAGGGAAAAGGGAAGTGGGGTAAATAGTTCATATGTAACAATACAGTTGCACCTAGATACCAAAGGAAAACATTTCTAAAGTTAGACAGTCAACTGGTTTCAACCAAAGGGGCTAATGATCATATGCTGACAATGTACTTGGGCTAGGGAGTAGGAGAGAACATGCATTAAGAAAACCAGTAGGCATGCTGGATTACTAGGAGGATAGTCATACAGGGGCATGCTAGTTGTAATTATAACAACAGAACCATAAGTAAAAGCATAGAAGAAATAAAATAAAGTGCATCATGTATAAAAGCATATTATTTTGGATGCTTCAAATCAAATAGAGGGCATACCAGTCAAGGATGAGATAATGTAGAACAGTAGTGTGCAGGGAAGTGAGCAGTAGTATGCAGACCAAACAATCAACAATGTATAGAGAAGTATAACAATAGAGCAGCCCCTAAAGATCAATCAGTCTTGGCTTTCAGCTGACTAAGTAATCAGTAATCAACAAGAAAGTGGGAGAGGATGTGTGGAAAACAAGAGAGAACACTGAGTATGCTTATGTGTGTAAGAGAGAGTTTAGAGCAATGAACTTTCTTATTCGTGTGTGTAATGTAAAAGAGAATGGGGTACTTATAGTTTTGAAAACAAGTGGAAAATAAGGCAACATGTATAGACTGATCACAGTTATGGAAATAATACCAATTAGAATCAATTAAATCCTCTGACTCCCTTCAATTAAGGAGTTCTAATTCAAACGGGTACAAATTGTATCAAATAAGGAAAATTATTGTTTGCAAAACTGGTATTTCCATAATAGAGGTAGTAAAAGGTATACAGAATATTTCAAGTAAGAAAAGTATAAGGACAACATATTGTGCACATAAATTAGTTCAAAGAATCACGGATGAAATTGAAAATCGCAGGGAATCGGTACTAAGAAAAGAGAGCATTTCACAAATAAGGAAGTGATTCAAATATCAATGTAAAACTTCTAAGGAAAACATATATAAATTCAGGGATTCGAAGACATGCACAAAATCAATAGAATATTTGGTAAACGATGAACAATTAGATCTATAAAACACAATAGGCATGAAAATCAGAGAATCCTAAGCAAGAAATTACAGAATCAATAGAAGGTTGGAACCCTAATAGAAAAATTAAAGCATGGAACTTGGAGAGGAACCAGAAGATCACACCAACAAGTACATAACACAAACATAAACACATAATACTAAAAAAATCAGAAGATATAGTAACTTCGAAAGAGTTCAGTAAACCCTAATTTTAAAAGAAAAACAAAATGTTGAAAACTTGAACAATCGAAAAGATCTAGTAGAGAGTAGTGTAAACACAAAAGAATAAGTTAAAAATTGTTTAAAAGACAAGGTTTTTAAGAAAATTAGGGTTTCGTAATTAACCAGTGAGAGGTAAGGAACTTAGCTGTGAAACTCATTAATAATGATGCTCGCAGCACTATCGAACCAAAAACCATCAGAGAAAGGTTGAAGACAAACCAGGCAAAGCTTCCGATGACCATCTTGTATGGTGGAGGCTCCTGGAGTCTCGAAAATGGAGGGAATCAACAAGACAAGGTTTCACGACGGCTGGTGGGCGAGAGAAGTGAGGCTGGAGGTGGCCGGAGAGGCGGTGGATTCATCGGAGACGAAGGAGAGAACCAGAAGGTTCTAGAGAGAAGGGAGAGCAAGAGTCAGTGTAGAGAAAGAGAGAGATTGATCATGCCCAACTCTAGTCCTAAAAAGGATAAGCGGACGTTGCAAATATAATCTGGTCTAAAAGTCCGGAGTCGAATCCCACAGAGAACTAAGGCTTAGTTGTATTTGTTTAATATCACTAAGACGACAAGATTGAAAATAAATAAACAGCAAAAAACTAACTATGCTTGAATTGTAAACAATTTGAATAAAGTTCTAAGGTAATGGTTTCCCCCGTTGTTCATTTCCTTGGTTGTATATTTCTTATAGCTGTGACTTAGTTGCCTCTATCAATCATGAACTCTCCAGCTACCATAAATCTCTCTCAAGCAATTATGATAATTTACTAGACGCACTCTCTCAAGCTACGCTAGCTAGATTCA